>CM044002.1:50145213-50290213 GCA_024085815.1 Flaveria linearis | reverse complement strand
TTGCTGCCGACGGTGGCTATACTTGTTGCGTGTGGAGTTTTGTTTTGGGTATATCTGATCTTAACCCTCACTCTTGAAGTTTCTGTTGTGTTATCTACCTCTGGGTTCTAATTTTTGGTTGGTGATGATGGCCAAGGCCACCTCGAACCCTAATATTTTGTTTTGATCTTTGACGGTAGAGCATGTTTCGGTGTCATAAGTCAATGATGATGACGACCCGTCATCTGAGATCCTTATACCTCTGTTAGTTTTGGTTGATTGTTTGAAATCCTTAGGGTCTGTTTCTAGTTTGTTGATGATAGTGGCTATGGTATGTGGATGAAGTTCCGTCTAGAGGTTACTGACTGCATTATGATTGTGGAACCCATTTGTCGTAACCATTGCTATGATGACTGTGGTAGAGGTGGTTTCTTGGCATGGCACACTTGGTGATGGCAAGTGTGGTGTTCTGCACTTGTAACCTGAGTTGTAGCCATGGTAACCAAAAACCCAGATCCAAGCCAAATGCTTCATGTTTTGAGTTTTTATGCTTTGTTTTCTTACTTGCTTTACTAACATATATACATGTGTTACACGAGATGTGTCTTAATGGATTTAAGCTAAACCTGTGAACTTTTTTAACCAAACGGGTTTGGTTTAGGTGTCTTGAGGTAAATTATGTTTTCTAACCCTCATGCACCTTCGGTTGTGTCTGTTCTTTAGATCAAATTACAACTCCCTTTAAAAATAGGCTATGATGGTAAAAACGTAATGATCAAACAATATGTGTTTATCTGAGGCTCGGTTTAAGAAGTATTTAGTTTTGAGTGACACTTTGACGATTGTGTTGTTTCCTATATTAACTTGTCGGTTTGTGATGTGATGAAACAATTAACTTGTGGCTCTGATGATGGGTTGTCTGAGACTCGGTTTTATCCGTTTTCAAGACGCGCAACGCGTGTCGGGGCATCACCCGTAGTTGATTTTTAAATATGGACCATGATTGCAGTAAATAATTTAACATTCTTATTTATTCTATATCATCTTTACCATCCAATTCTCAAATCAAAATAAAACTTCTTGTAAAATCAAAAAAAAATCAAGAATCATGTTCATCATATTATCATCTTCAATGACAGATTTATCATCGATTCTCAAAATAAATAAAAAATACGAGAATCATGTTCACATATCACCCCAATTAAATCGATTGAAGATTAAAAAAAATCCAATTGAAGATCGATATTTCATTTCGTCTTTTAGTAGCCTAGATCACATCAATTTGCTGTTGAACCGGTCTTGGAAACATTAATCGTAAATAAAATATTTTTATTATGAAGAACATCTAGCCTGGCATGACGAAGAACATTGCGAGAAACATTGGTCCAAGAAGTGGCCTCTGTAGGCTAAGAGGTGATAAATTCACTCTTTTATTGCTAAGAATCTGAATGTTTTTTCTAGATTTTCATGATATTATCTGCTTGATCATTCTACTTATGTTTATGCTTAATTTACGATTTTGGTTTTTGTTATGCAGAATATTTTTAAAACTTTTGAACATTATGAAGTTGTACCACTTGCATACATGTATACAGACTTACATATACATAAACATATATGTAAACTTGTGCACATATACGTAGATAGCATATTTAAACATTTGATTACGTCTATGTAAATCACAGTACATTGAAATTTGATTATTATTACAGTTTGGTAAACATTTGGCTATATTAGTTTTATTACATATACATCAAGTCATTTTCATGTATGTAAATTTGCTACACTAAGTTACATGTTCGTAAGCTTCATAATTGTTAACAAATATCTTTCAAAATACACCAAATTAAATATATGTAAATAGCTTGAGTTTGTATAATACCCACCAATGTATATGTAACATGTTATTATGTATGTAAGTAAAGTTACTCTATTTGTTGTTGAGTTGTTAGATACATCTAAGTTAATACTACACACCAAGTTAACATATATCTTTTAGACTACACTGATTTACATATATGTAAATACTTGTTTTTCTTTGTTAACATATATGGTACTTCTAATTTTGATGTGTATAATAACCTGATACTATATTAACTTGTAATATGCAAATGATTAACATATATCTTGGTAGGGGTGAGCAACGGGTCGAAACCGAACCTAACCGGACCGATCCGCCCTTGACCCGAAACCGATAAGTGGTTTATATAGATAATCGAGAACCGGACCATTTACATACGATTCGGGCCGGGCCGGACTGAACCAAGTTAAACGGGCCGGTTCAGCGTAATATGGTTATCCAGACCGCAAATGTTTTTTAGGCTTGTGCTTTTTACCGGGAAAAAATGAAACTTAAAAATATAAACAAAACCAACCAATGGATTTGATTCTTAGACTCGTTATTGTAACATAAACAATCGGTACCATACTAAAATATAAATCGTACATTAGTTGTCGTCATGACCCCTTTATGAGCTAATTTTAGGTGTAGCGTGCAATAATATTCATCTATAACCAACGAAAAATTTATCGATCTGAAAATTTCTATTATATACTAGTAAAACATTTTTTTACATCTTTGGTGTACGTTCAAAGACAACCCATTTAACATCTAAAAAATAAAATCCGACTCTTTTTTTTGCCTAATTGTAATCGGGCCGGAATGAAACCGAGCTCATACTCATGGATTTGTACCGAAACCAACCCATAACCGCTTTACAAAAGGAAAGCCAAACAGTGGACCGGAACCGCTAACTCATACACGGGTCAGTCTCAGTTTTCACGGGTTGGTTCGCGGGTCTTAACGGGGTCGGCCCGCGAACTGCACACCCCTATATCTAGGAAACCATATTGATTTACATATATATAAATTTCTAAAGATAGAGATGAGAGATGATAGAGAATTAATTGATAAATTAACATCTAGTTGGAGAGAGAAAAATATATATTTACTATTATAACCTTTTTTCTTAATTTAAATTTATTGAATGAAATTGATAGTTATATATTTTATCATTTTTAATCATAAATATTGATTAAGTAAATCAATGGTTAATAATGATTATTATAATTCTCAATTTATAGGAAATCCGTAAAACCTAACCCTATACAATTAATGTATTAAGTGCTAATTAAAATTGATCATAAGTATTAACTTTCAATCAGCCTAAGACTTAAAAGAGAATAAGGATATTTTAGAAACTGATGGTAAATGAATTGCAAAAATACCTACGTAAACACTAAAGGAAGAGAACTTTCTTATGTTAGACTTTTTTCACGCTAGTTCCACCAATATTCTTAAAATAAAATAACTTTTATATAGTTTATAGTTTGCTTTCTGTAATTGCAAAAATTCTACCATAAAATCAGTCGTTTTTTATTTTTAATACGTGTATAATACTGTTTTTTTAGAATGAATTTTTTTATAAGTACTAAAAGTAGCATTTCATAATACTAAACAACACTTCAAATTATTAAAAACTAACACTTAATAAAAAAAAGTAATACTTAAAAAATAACACTTCATAATCTGGTCTGTGCTTTTATGTTTTTGACGTAAAATTTAATCACTACATTTGATTTGTCCTGTTGTTCTACACTTTGACATTCATTTGAACATGGTGCTTTAACATTTACCATAGAGTTATAGCAATTTTTTGTACATGGTGTGTTAGACTAGCTCCTTCCCCTTTCTTTTTTGGATGCGGTTAGATATTCCCCTATTGGATGTCCCTACATGCCCTTCTCCTTTTGGAAATGGCTTTCTACGATTTTCAATGTTGTAAAAATCGGCATTAATCGTCAATTAAGCGACGACTATATGGAAATCGGCTCCTCACCTAGCATTGTTTCTTGCTAATTGACCAATTACTCGTATGGTTAAAGCCGGACCTAGGCGGTCTTAATTGGCCAAAAACCTGTGACTCCGACAAGATTTTGGCGGGTTTCCGGCTAACTTAAAAGTTCCTACCAAATCTGGGAAATTTCGGCCATCACTTGGAAATTCTGGTCAAGTGTGTGTGTGTGTGTGTAATTGAGCATTTTTATAAAAATATTTAATATTTGAGTAAACTTTATCCTTATTTTTTGAGGTCATTGTTTATATTTTAATTTAAACACCAAGGTTAACGATGATAATGAATCGAGTTACGTATACGTAACTTGTATGAGTTAGATGTACGTAACTCTTAGTTGTACACTTGGTAACACGTACTTACATATACATAACCCTTACATATATGTATCTATTAGTTATACACTTTGTAATACGTACTTACATATATGTAACCCTGGTTTTCACGGTTTTCAATTATAAACATGGTTTTCATTTGATCCCTCCCCTATATATATATATATATATATATATATATATATATATATATATATATATATATATATATATATATATATATATATGTATATATATATATATATAATTTTTTTAAAAATTAACATTGGGCTTCTTAAAATTTATAATACTTGAGAATAATTATTAGCCCAATCCTAGCCCAATTGTAATTGAAAGTTTTTATAACAAAACTTTGGCCCAATATAAGTAGATGTGATTACAAAAATTAGTTTATATAATACAATTCGCTAGTATAAGAGGACTGATGTAGCCTTTTTTAGTAGGCAAACACTCCAAGAAGAGAGAAAGGAAATTAGAGTTTCTTTTGGGATAATTTTCTTCATTTTCTTCATCAAAAGAAATTACAAGAATTTAAACGTGAAAATGCAACAACTACCAACTACTCCACTAACTTGTTCTTAGGAACCACTAACATCACTACTCCACTAATGCATGACTAAATAAATAAACATGTGACAAAAAAAAGAATAATTCTAATTCTTCAACGTGCAGCTTACTCCTCCAATCTGCTGGGCTTCTTGATTGTCCTTTTGGGCCTGTCCTTCTGAACTGGGATTGGCACTTCCTTTGGATCCAAGACAGATGGGCCTGTATTGGTCTGATCTAGTCCATTCGTATCATTAACCCCCTTCCTGGAAACCAACATTGTCCTCAATGTTGAAATAAGGAAAGTTAAGTTTCAATTCATCTGCAGGTTCCCATGTAGCTTCTTTCAATCCTTTATTCTCCTATTTTACTAATACTTCCTTGTCTCCATTCTTTCCAATGTGGGTATCCAATATATCCTCCGGCAAGTAAGCTATAATGTCACTACTTTCCGCACCCGCGACTACTTCCTCTTTATCGGTTCCTGAATTGAAACTCTTCTTAAGCAGGGACACATGAAAAACCGGGTGAATGCGGGAACCGGAAGGCAACTGAAGTTTATATGCGACACTACCAACCCTGTCAATAATTTGGTAAGGTCCGAAGAAACGCTTGGCAAACTTGTGATGAGTTCGAGCGTTGACCGAATGTTGGCGGTGAGGTTGTAACTTCAAATAAACCCAATCGCCTACTTCAAACTCTTTATCCAGCCTCTTCTTATTAGCTTGGTTGACCATGCGAGTTCTGCATCAGCTAAGGACTTTTTAAGCAGCAACAATAACCGCTCGTGTTCGATTAATGATGCTTCGATTGAAGCTGTCTTTGTCGAACCCGGGTGGTATTCATGAATGTTTGTCGCGTCTCGACCGTAGACAGCCTTAAATGGTGTCATGTTAATTGAAGAATGATGAGACGTAATGTAAGAGTATTCAGCCAAGTAAAGGTACCGAACCCAAGAAGATGGTTCATTAAAGACATAAGCTCTCAAATATGCCTCAAGACACCTATTAACTACTTCCGTCTGGCCGTCGATTTGCGGATGGTATGCGCTAGAATGAAGCATCTTAGTACCCATTTGAGTGAATAGCTCCTTCTAAAAATGACTGACAAACAGTGGATCACAGTCGGACACAATGGACTGTGGTAACCCATGCAACCGATACACTCCGCGCAAAAATATTAAAGCCAAAGAAGCTGTTGTGTAATGTGTAGGTAGCGCAATAAAATGTGCAAATTTTGATAATCGATCTATAATTACCCAGATGACTGTCTTACCTTTTGCAACCGGTAAATGGGTGATAAAATCCATGGAAATATCAACCTATGGTGCGTCCGGAATCGGAAGAGGCTGTAACAATCCATATGGTTTATGATTCTGAGTTTTTGTAGTTTGGCATACCTCATAACGACGGATAAAAGAAGCGACATCCTTTTTCAAACCATACCAAGAAAATGTGGATGAAATACGTTTGAAAGTAGCTTGTATACCTCCATGACCCCCCAAATATGAGGAGTGGAACTCTTGCAGCAGTTTATCACGTAAATCCAGGATGGGCGGGACTAAAATGCGACCGTTTACATAGACCAATCCTTCTCGAGTAGAATGGTGAGGAAAAGACCCACTGTTCGATTGAATTTGTTGTAGCAGCTGCTGGCTCGTTGGGTTGGTATGAAAATAGTCACGGATTTGTTCAACCAAGGTGCTGTTGGGTGAGAAAAACTAGAAATGAAGCGAGATTGACTCGACTGAGTGCATCTGCGACTGAATTTTCTTTCCCCGGTTTATAATGAACTTCAAAATCGTAACCTGCAAGCCTGGTGATCCATTTCTGTTGTTCTGGAGTATGGATGACTTGTGTGAGCATCTGTTTAAGACTATGGTGATCCGTAAAGATCCAAAAAAGTCTTCCCAGTAGATATTGTCTCCACTTCTTCACTGCTTCGGTGATAGCATAAAGCACTTTTGTGTATGTTGATTGACTTTGCATGGTGGGGCACAATTTCTTGCTAAAAAAAGATAGTGGGCGGCTGTCTTGTGATAACATTGCACCAATGGCTACTCCGGATGCGTCGGTGGTTACGTCGAAAGCTTTTTGAAAATCCGGCAAGGCGAGAGTCACCAATCTTTCCATTTGGGCTTTAAGATTTTGAAATGCTTCATTTGCTTCATCCGTCCAAAGTAGTGTTTTACTCTTGAGGAGATCGGTTAAGGGCGATGCTACTTTTGCATAGGATGGAACAAAGCACCGGTAAAATCCGGTAAGCCCCAAGAAGGCTCGAAGTGCTGTGATTGAAGATGGTGTTGGCCACTGTTGTATAGCCGTAATTTTTTCTGGTTCCGGGGCTACGCCGTCTGCCGAAATTTGGTGACCAAGAAATGAGAGTTCATGTACTGCAAACACGCATTTGGAAGGCTTGGCATAGAATTTGTTGGTCAACAGGGTGTCGAAGACATAATTGAGATGAGAGTAGTGTTGGTCGATGTTCTGACTGTAGACCAAAATGTCATCGAAGAAGACGAGTACGAACTGTCGGAGTACCGGCCGAAAGAGGTCATTCGTTGCAGACTAGAATATAGATGGTGTGTTCGTAAGCCCGAAGGGCATTACAAGAAATTAATAGTGGTCGTCCATCGTACGAAACGCCGTTTTGTGAATGTCTTCGGGTGCCACTCAGATTTGATGGTAGCCGGAGCGTAAATCAAGCTTTGAGAAAACCGTTGCACCATGTAATTCATCTAAGAGTTCATCAATAGTAGGGATAGGAAATCTATCCCGTACTGTTACTGCGTTTAGTGCCCGATAATCGACGTAAAACCGCCATGAACCATCTTTTTTTACTAAAAGGACGGGAGAGGAGAATGCGCTTTGGCTCGGTCGAATGATCCCATCTTGTAGCATCTCTTGTATCAATCCTGTCATTATTTGCTTTTGAAATTGTGGGTAACGGTATGGTTTAACGTTAACGGGTTGGGTTTCATTTCGGAGTGGTATATGATGATCGTGTTGGTGGTGGGTAGGAAGGATATGTGAGTCTTGGAACAATGGTTTAAAGGTTTCTATGAGGGTGGTTATGTTAGGGTCAGCATGGGTTATGGATGTGGTATCGGTTACTGCTTGAGGTGGTGAATGGATGGTGATGGTGTGTAGAGAAGCAATAGAATCGTGACGGATCATGGATGACATTGTGCTGGGTGATGCCGGTTGAATTAACGGTTCACCTTTGAGGGTACACGGTTTACCATCTTTTGTGAATGACAACTTGGGAATGGAGAAATCTGCAGATAATCGGCCGAGTGTTCCAAGCCATGCTACACCCAATATGACATCCGCACCTTCGACTGGTAGGATGAAAAATGGTAGTTTAAACTTGGATTGTTGGAGTTAGAGCGAGACCTCCTGGCAGTATCCTTGGCATTGAATATGTTGACCGTTGCCGACCATGACGGAGAAGGGGTTAATGGGTTCGGTTTGTAGGTGCAGAGTCGTGGCTATTCTGGGTTGAAGTATGTTGTGGGTACTGCCACAGTCGATTAGAATCGTGACTGGTTTACCATTGATGTGTCTGGTAATGCGGAGGGTTTGGGCTGAGGAGAACCCGAAGAAAGCCGCCTGAGATAGGGATAAAAATTGCGGTTGGTTAAGGTCGGGTGGGTGGTTGTCATTGGTCGCCATGTCTTCTGAGTCGTCGTTATCGACGATTAACAGGAATTGTGGGGGAGAGCACTTATGGCCGGGAAAATACTTCTCTGGACATTTGAAACACAAGCCCTCTTTTCTTCGTTGTTGCAGGGCGTCGGCTGATAATCTAGTGAATGGAAGGGTTTTTTGGAGGGTGGTTGTTGTGGGGGTTGGTAGCAATGGGGTGGAGTTAGAGTTTGTGTTTGAAGAAGCGGATGATGTGGAGTTGGTGGTTAAGGGTGGGGTCCATGAGGGATTGTTGGGCTTTGAAAAGGAGTGGGTTTTGGGCTTGAAGACTGTTGTAATTTTTCCTCAACTAATCGGGCTAGTGCATATGCCTGATGGAGTGTGGTTGGCTTGAGGATAGCTAATTCATTTTGGATGTCTGCTCGCAGGCGCGAGATGAAACAATTACGAAAGGCCTGTTGGGATAAGCCTACCACTCGATTGCTTATTCTCTCGAATTCTGTTTGATAGGCCGCGACAGTTGACGTTTGACGGAGTTTGAAAAGGGTGGCCTCGTGGTTTTCGTACGTGGAGGGTCCGAACCTTAGTTCAAGTTTGTGTTTAAATGTTGCCCATGTTCCAAGCAAGTCATTATTAGCAAGGTGTTTGTACCACGAGAGGGCATCACCAATGAAATAAAAGACCGCCAAGTTGACGCGCTCGCCTATTGGTGTTTGGTAATAGGTGAAAAAATTTTCGGCTTGGAATATCCAGTCGAGAACGTTTGTGCCATCAAAAAATGGAAGGGTGATTTTTGGTTGTCGGTGGTTATAGTTTCGATTTGGAGATTGGTTTCTTGGGGTGACTGACGATGTGGTGGTGATTTGGAACCGGAAGAGTCCGAAGTGACCTGATCCGATAAGAGGGTAATTTTGGTGTTGAGGTTTTCGGTAACTTTGATCAGATCGGCTAACATTGTTTCGTTCTTTTTTGATGCGTCATTGGTGGCGCTGATCAATTGAGTGAGCAGTTGCTCGGGAAGAGGCGGGTTGGTGTCGTCGGACGTGGAAGTGTCCTTCCGTGGTGGCATGGTGGAGGAAGAGAATGTGAATGAAAGCACCAAGTTGATGTAGCCTTTTTTAGTAAGCAAACACTCCAAGAAGAGAGAAAGGAAATTAGAGTTTCTTTTGGGACAATTTTCTTCATTTTCTTCATCAAAAGAAATTACAAGAATTTAAACGTGAAAATACAACAACTACCAACTACTCCACTAACTTGTTCTTAGGAACCACTAACATCACTACTGCACTAATGCATGACTAAATAAATAAACATGTGACAAAAGAAAAATGAATAATTCCAATTCTTCAACGTGCAGTTTACTCCTCCAATCTGCTGGGCTTCTTGATTGTCCTCTTGGGCCTGTCCTTCTGAACTGGGCTTGGCACTTCCTTTGGATCCAAGACAGATGGGCCTGCATTGGTCTGATCTAGTCCATTCGTATCAAGGACATTTTTTTCCCGACTCGCCTAGGACCCCGAAATCCTCGGGGCCGGCCTTGGTCAACTCACTGGATAACACCCCATTACGACGGGTGGAGCCCTTAGCATACTGTTAACGTACGTGCCTACAAGTTTATGTGTATGTATGTAGCCAGTAGCCATGTCATCAATTTATTCTGTTATCTCATTCACTACAAGCAGATGAGAATATAACATTATAACAATCATATTGTGTAGTTGTATCTAAACAATTTACACCTCCAACCAAAACGCCATTACAAATTGCACAACTATAACCGCACAAAGTACACCTTCTGAAGCACGATATCTAATAAGAATTGGTGGAGGCAGTTGTGGCTAAAACAATGAATTTTGCGTGTATTGTTATTGATTCCTGTTTCAACAAAGGTTGGAATTTATATGCATATAATTTCTTTCCAGAAAAAGGACAGCTCTTGCAGTAACTTAATGTGTAGCAACTGTTGCCATTTAACTACAAACCTACATTCAGTTTTGTTTGGTAAATTGTTTAATATGATCATAGAGACGAGTGGTTTATTTCACTGGAATAGATATATGAAAATGTACAACCTTTGTCTCCATTGTACAAGATAAATGATCATTTGTAGAAAGTTCGGTTAAATTCATGTTTCTGAAAAGAATAAAAATCTAAAACCATATAGCACCAAATTTAAACTATAAAATTACTTATACTAACTTAAGATTTCTTTATTCAATTAATACTTTTTATTAATTATGTTCCTTTTATTAATATATATTTACATATGCATGGATTCACTAGCTAGCTTGTCTTTCCCGTGATGAATTTCATTCAATCCAATCCATGTTGCTCCCATATTTACATTTTCATATCAACAATATCACTTCAATCAAGAGTTGATACAAATTGATCGACGATTCACTACCTATGAAATTCTTTAGTTTGCTTAGTGTACAGAATACAGTTTTCTCACAATAGAAACGTATGCACTACTTGTTGATTTTTATGAATGATCCGGTAGTTTTGTGTTTTCGGTTTCTGAATCATGTATAATCTCACTTTCGAACTAAAGTATTTAGTGAGTATGCGAAATCAATAATTAAAAAAGAAAAAGTTTAATTTTAAAGAACGAGATGTTATTTTATATGAAAACGAAGTGTTAAGTTTGTGTGTTTTAATCAAACGAGATGACTCTTTTATATCGAGGTTGAACCATTGAAATATTTCAAATGACATTTATTGGTTGATGGTTCTAGCCATCAGAAGATGTTAGTTACATTAACAAGTACTTCGTCAGTTGTAACAATATATGTTACCGCTTATTATGCTACAATTGAAGACTTGTTTAGTTACCACTACTGAATCAAGTTATCATTGATTATCAATTCCTACTAATAAGTTTATATCGCGGTTGAGCAATTTCTAAGTTGCTTCTGTTTTGTGATGATCACATTTACTAATGATGATCGTAATTACTACAAATGATCATAGCAAGTTACTACTATTTTATGAGTTTTTTCTAATCATTAACTTCATGTGAATTTTATTAGTCATGTGAAGTTTTTAAAGCAACTTCCAGCGTACGACTTTCGTCTATATCCCATTAGGGCTACCACCCACTAGCCCACCAACAGGGGCGCTACCCCTGGACAACTTTGATCTAGGGGCTTCTCCCCTTCAAACGTGCTATTGAGATTCAGTAGTCTAAAAAATTAGAATATCTTTTTATAAGTGTGTATTTCACATCTTCTAACTCTTTCTTTCTCACACACACACATACACACAGACACATATATATAGGAAGGGGTCCATTGAGAACCATGTTACAAAAAAATCACAATAACTAAGGGTTACATATATGTAAGTACGTATTACCTACTGTACAACTAAGAGTTACGTACATGTAACTCATACAAGTTATATTTATGTAAGTCGTTTCTTCATCATCAGCGTTCCTTCGAGTTTAAATTGAAAAAATATATAATGACTTCAAAAATAAGGTTGAAGTTTACTCAAATATACTTTAAACAACTAAAAAGTTAAATAATTATAAATTATATAAGGATATTCAATTGAGAACCATAAATATAATAAAGAACCACTTTAACTATTGTATTATTTATCATACAAAATTTATCAAAAATGTTTATATTTCCATTAATTTTAACATATATTTTTAAAAAATACAATATCTATAGTTTATTGATTATGCGCATATATGCATCCATATTGTATTGCATATATACATATTTTATAGTTTTTTTTAAAAAGAATTAAGCATAATGGTGATTAAATCAAAGAAATAATGAAAACATAGAATCAAACCGTGCTCTTTTAATATTCTCATTTTTATTGAAACAGGATATACATTGAATATGTGGTTCTTAGTAGTTTATTACATATTTGTAGTTCGTAACACAATGATCACTCACACACACAACACACACACATAACACACACACACACACACACACACACATACATACATACATATATATATATATATATATATATATATATATATATATATTCTAATTTCTCATTTGACTTTAAGCAGTGACGGAGCTTGAACAAAACCGTAGGGGGGCGGGGGCGAAATTAATTTTTTTAGGGGGGCGAACTTGATATTTATATAAAAATTTACACTACCGGAACAAAAGTTTACACTACCGAACTAAAATTTAACACTACCGACGAAAAAAAGGGGGGGCGGCGGCTCCCCCCGGTCTCCACTAACCTCCGCCGGTGACTTTAAGTAAATTCAATTACATAAAATGACATTGATGACGTAAAAATCACCAATATAAACCAGTGCAATAAAAGGATCAGGAACAAATGACTTCACTGGTAATTCTTTGGTCACTCATGCCTCTATATTAGAGTACATAGAGTCGTGATTGACAGAGGGTTTAAATTTACTCTAACTAAATATACTTCTTTTTAATTAGAGTAAATTACATGGATCATCACTGAGATTTGTTCAAATTTAATGTTTCATCTCTGTGATTGAAAAATTACATGTTTAGTCCTAAGGTTTAAAAAATCATAACACTTTCGTTCCTGTGTCAAACGGCCGTTAATTTATTCCGTTAAATAGCTGTAAATTGATCGTTTTACCCTTCTTCTTCCTCACTTTCTTCTCATATCACCCACACAACCTCATCTTAACCACCACCACCACCAATCCACCACCACTCTTGTCACAACCACCCCCCACCATTCCTCGCTGCTACCACCACACCCCCCCCCATAATCATCGATCTGACGCTATCACAAGGTTTACATCCGATGACACTCAAGATGCAGTGGTCAGAGAGGTGGTGGAAGATGTGGGAGAGTGTTGATTTGTAGATGATGAGGAATTGATAGTATGATTCAGGGAAGAAGTCTTGCTTGTTAAATCACTAGTAAGTTTTTAGATATGGGTGATCCATGGTGGATGTGAGGGGGTAAGAGGTGTGTAGAGGGTTATATGTGGGTCGTCGAAGATAAAAGTTGTAACACCCGCCTCCCAGGGCACGCACTATGGAGAGTTACGCATCGGATACACAGAATACATAGTAATCAGAGAATATATAGCGTGTCACACCCGGACCGACGGCGGAATCATCGGGGCGGACGAATGGGAGACGATTGCTCATAGCACACGGAATTAATTAAGTTGAAATAATATTAAATGCCATTATTCATTAAACTTTACAAGACAAATAAGTAATTACAAAACAATCAAGATACAACAAATAACACAAGACTTTCATTTAATCTAGGTCCAAGTCCTATGTGAGCACAAGAAGATCTTCAAGTAGGAACCTGAAACATGTTAAAAATAAAGGGTCAACTATAAAGTTGGTGAGTTCCCATGGTTTAAACACACACATACATATATATATATATATATGTAAAAAGGGTTACAAGTAGCAATTCATGTTCATGGTTACAAGTTAGCAAGCTTATAGAACACATACAATTACAACCAAACCTTGACTTGATTACAAGTATATAAGATTGGCTAAGTGTACTTGGTTCCCATGATAAACAAGCATACGTCATCAGGAGTCGGCAATACATCGACTTTAGCACCAAATAGGCTTGTCAGGCCCAAAGATCTAAGACGTCGCCAAGGCTAGCAATAGTTAATGATTGTAAACAAAATATGTATTTCATATAAGACTTACAATAACACAAATAACCATGACAAAAAGGTAAAGATGAATTGCATGTGCATTTACAAGTATCAAGATGTTTACAAGTGTAAGTTTATAAAGTTAACATGTTTCACCTCAAAATGTGTGAAATAAAGTAAAAAGGGGCATGGAGAACTCACATGATATATATAAGGTGATGATAAGAATTTAGACGAGGTTCCAACGATTTCTTTTACAAGTTGCCTAAACGTATAGATTCCAAGATTAAGTTTGATAATAAGATTAACAATGAGACGTGAACTAGGGTTTTAATTGGAATTTGGGGGTTTAAATAATTAAGAAAAATAATAAATCGTTTTTGGTTTAATAAAGATAATATAAATCAATTAAGTTTAAGAATAACTAAAAAATGCCATAACAATTTAAGTTATTGATTTAATAGAAATTAGGTATAATATGTGAAAAGAAGTAATTAATTTAATAATTAATTATTTAAAACTTGATAAAGAGAATTAATTAAATATTTATTTAATGATGTTAAAATTATTTAAAATGATTTTATAAAGTTTGAACCTTTAAATGATTTATTGGAAAGGTCTTATAATACAAAACCTAAAAAAATAAGAATAAATTATAATAACAAATTATATTGTTTATAAATTTCAAGGATAAGAAGTTAAGGAATAAGATTGCTTAAATAATTACGATTAAAAAATGAAACGTTAGTAGAATTAAATAATTTAATTTACAATAATTGAATTAACAAAGATTAAGTATGAATTGTGAAAGGAAATAACTATCTTAATGATATGGTTAAACGAGTAATTGAATAATTAATAATTATTTGAATAATTATTTATTTAAAGTTTTATTGACACGTAGATTTAAAGTGTTTTAAAAATAACCCAATTTTAAGCTATAAAATACTTTTAACATATAAGTGACTTAATTATGTTTTTATAACCTTTTTATTCTTTAAAAGAAATAATTTAATTTAAGAATTATAAGTTTTAAAATCTTTAAAAATTAACTTAATAGTTTTTGAAATATTTTTATTAACAGAATAATTTTATTGTAATTAAATAATATATTAATATTTTATATAAGTTAACATGATTAAAAATTCAATAATTAAAAAGAATTGAAGGACCCCGGGTTCGAACCCGGGTCCCTTGTGTGAGAGTGATGGTGGTTACCAGTCGGGCTAAAGCCCAATTATGTTTAAAACTCTCTTTAAAACATTTTAAACATTACTTGTTTTAAATCCCCAATTTCAACATGAACCCTAGTTTGATCATGATCCAAATTGAACATGAAATCGATGTTGTTTCCCTGATTAAGCGTAGGGCTTTGATTTCCCATGTGAATTCGATTGTATTGTTGTAGTCAATTACCCGATTGGATTCGAAGTGATGCCAGGAATGAACGAAAACAAGCCGCGGCCGTAGGTCTAAAATGAACGAGAAATCTTCAATGACAACCAAATTAAACTTGCAGATAGATTTGAATGATAATCTGGACTAAAAGCCCTCTATCAATTTTGATTCTTGAACTCTAGAGGGTGGTGTTCGACTAGTTGTAACCTCGCGATGAAGGTGATGATTAAATTCGATGTATGTATTTGTTTCAGGTGCAATTGAAGGTTGTAAACGATTAGAGATAGATAGATGATTGTTTATGCTAAGTTAATTCGATTATTATTGTGCTTTAATGTCTGGACGGCTATGAATTAATAAGATTTCGGTTACACGAACGAATAAGCTTTGTAACCGGTGTTTAAACTCAATTAGGGTAGTTAACTGAGTTCGATTCGAGTCCAAGAACGGTTGGCATGGTTATGGGGTTTCAATTTGAAGAAAAATTGAGGTTTTAGGACCACCGGACTCCCGCCGGAGGGTGGCCGGAGTTGTGGCCGGAAAATCGCGAGGAAAGGGGGTGGGTTGATTTGAGAAGTTACACCTTTGGTCCCTGATGTTTAAGTTGTTTATTATTTCATGTAAAAAACCTTTAAATTAAGTTTTGGAAATTACAAAGTAAGCCTTAGACTTATACAAACTAATTTGAATAATAAATCAAACTAATTAGTTATTAATCTTTAAAACTTTTATAAAACTTGTAAACTATATAATTTAATTATTTATTTTCAATAATAAAAAAATCATAACTACTATTAAAACCTTATAAGTTTATTAAAAGTCATTTTATAACTAAATAATTTTGATAAAACTTTTCCATTTAGTTATTTATCGTAAAATGATTAATAAATCTTTATAACTTTATGTGAAGATTTATTTCTAAATCAATAAATGATTACAAGTTGTTTAGATTATAAATAGTTCATAATAATAAATTACACATTTAGTGTATTTGATCCATTAAGATTTTTAAATAGTTTAATAACGAAATCTCAAAATAGTTTCGGGTTTGGGTTTTATCTCTGAAAATGACGGATGTTACATAGCGGAAGTCAAATTATAATTATATATTATAGTGTATGATACATCTGTCAAATTACATCAAATATTGTGTTATTTTAACTACACTAGATATCCAAATCTTAATCAATATTCTAGAACTTTATCTCCTCATAAGCTTAATCCAATCTTTCTTATTCCTAAAATCACCTGGCACCTAAGATGTGTGTCCATAAAATAAAAAAATTGTTGGATCATGATAAGGCTGGTGCAACCAAAATCACTTCATAGTCAATTTTTGGTACTACATTCAAAGGCTTCCGAAGCTGAGAAGAGATCTTCCGAGAGTCTGAAGAACAGCTTCCGAAGACAAAGTCTGAAAGAGCTTCCGAAGACAAAGTCTGAAAGAGCTTCCGAAGACAAAGTCTGAAAGAGCTTCCGAAGACAAAGTCTGAAAGAGCTTCCGAAGACAAAGTCTGAAAGAGCTTCCGAAGACAAAGTCTGAAAGAGCTTCCGAAGACAAATTCTGAAAGAGCTTCCGAAGACAAAGTCTGAAAGAGCTTCCGAAGACAAAGTCTGAAAGAGCTTCCGAAGACAAAGTCTGAAAGAGCTTCCGAAGACAAAGTCTGATGAAAGAGCTGAAGACAAAGTCTGCTTCCGAAGACAAAAAAGACTCCAAGCCTCGGAAGAAGCAGTCTTCTGAAGTATAAGTGGCTTCGGAAGAAGTTATTCTTCCGAAATACTTTATCCTTCGGAAGATATTGCTATGTCCAGCAGATAAAAGTATGGTCCCTGACAGTCCGCTGCAGACCTCTGATACAGCATGGCATCTTCCTAAAGAGCCATGTTGTTGACCATACTTTATTCTACTGTTCACCTTTTTATGATAGTACATGTTACCAACTTTAGTGGGTGACAAAAGGTAAGTCAGGGACATGTCCTGACTACCAACTTTCAGGCAAAATGTCTGAAAGACCTCACCTAGAGTCTTGTAGTATAGATGTAAGGTTAGAGGTGTCCAGCTGGTATCAAAGTATATCCGGCTGTAGGTAGTATTATATATATCTTCTCCCTGTAACTCTTTAGATAAGCGATTTGAGTCCAAGTGTCTTGTAATCCTTTGAGTTGAGAAGCAATATATAAAAGTACCTTGAAAATTTACTTGCTGTGTTAAATTTTCTTACTGCTTGTTACTTGATATATTGTGATCAACTCTTCATAAGACTGCTTGCTAAGTGTTGATTCACAGTGAGTTGAGAGAAAAACCACTCAAATCAGATCCTGCAATTGGTATCAGAGCTCCAGGCTCTTGATTGTGAGATCTTACCATCCAAATCAACCTGTTTTTCACTCCTCACCATTATCCACTCACTCAAATGGCCGCTCTCTCCAAGGCTGATATGGAAACTGGTACCATGACCAAGTCCCCTCTGATCACCCCTGAAGACTTTGACACATGGTGCATCAGAATGGAAGGCTTCATCAAGTGTCAAGATTCAAGGATGTGGGACTCCATTGTCAATGGTCCTTTCATACCAAGCACCACTTCTACCACTGGTAATCGCATCATTCCAAAAGATGTTGATGATTACTCAGAAGAAGACAGGAAGAGAATAGAGCTGGATCAAAGGGCTATGACTTCTCTCCAAACTGCTCTCCCCAACTCCGTCTACAGATGCTTCAAGAAGTGCAAAACTGCCAAAGATCTATGGGAAGCACTGAAGCTGATGTACGAAGGACCCAAGGAAACCCAAGAGAACAAGAAGGATCTCTTGAAGCAGCAGTTTGAGAACTTTACTTTCAAGGCCGGTGAGACCTTGACTCAACAATACTTCAGGTACGTTAAGCTGGTAGATACTCTGGAGGATATTGGAGTTGCTCTTGAGAACAGAGACATAGTTAGGAAGTTCATGTCTTCACTTCCTAAACTATGGATACATTACTGTGTTGTAATCAAGAGAACTTCGGACCTTAAGACTCTTACTCTGACAGAGTTGTATGGTATCCTAAGTGCATTCCAGATGGAGATGAACATGCAGAACTCCTCTGGTCACTCCAATAACCAACAGAGTTCAGCCCTTCATGTGGTTGAAAGGGAAACCATAGAACCACAACATCAGTTGCTATGTTACCCTGACAACTCACGCAGTGGACCCTACATTACTCTACCTGAGACTCCAAAGTCTCAAAAGGTTCAACACAACTCCTCTCAGGATAGTTGTGCCTTTGTCTCTGGAAGTGGACACTCTGGTGATTTTCAATACTGCTTTGATGATCTTGAGTGCTTCAGTCCAGATGATGTGGAGTATATGGACATTGTCCAGCAGATGGCTCTTTTAACTTACAGAGCGAAGAAGTTCTTCAAGAGAACTGGAAGGCAATTCCCTTAAAACCCAGTCAACAGCAAGTTTGGGTTTGATAAGAGCAAAGCAAGGTGTTACAATTGCAACCAACTTGGTCACTTTGCTAGGGAATGCAAGGCTCCCAAGAACAACCCGGGAACCCCACAGGCCTCCACACATCCCACTGCTCCCAAGCATGAAGAAAAGTCAACTGAAACAGCTGCTGTTGCTCAGGAAGTTGACTGGAGCTTCATGGTACAGGATGTGACTCCCGCTCAAGCACTCATGGCCAGAACAGATGATAATCAGGTATATGAACATCTTTGTACTGCTGCCTATATTGCTAAAGTTAAATTGTATAAGGAGTACATTTCGGAAATCAGATCTGAGGTTGAGTCTTTAAATGTGCTAAAATCTGACTTTAAAAGAGCTGAATCTGACTATCAAAGGAAAATTGATGAGTTAGAGAAAACTGTGTCTCTTTTAAAACATGAAAAGACTAACTATAAGACTCAAATCAAAGATCTGATCTCCAAACTTTCTGAAGTTCAAGCCCAGTTAGTCACAGCTGAGGCTCAGGCCAGGAAGCAAGCTATTGCTGAGCAAAGCTTCCAAACTATTCTTGCATCAACCTCTCATTCCAAAATGTTTTATCAAAACAAAGAAGGGTTGGGAACCAGTGAAATAGCTCCACCACACTCTTATGAGTCTATTAGACTACCTGGATGTGGTACTGAAGAGCAAGAGGTTCCAACTGCTGACCCTTCTCCATTGGAACTAGAGGATGAAGTGAAAATAGTGGCCTCCACAGGGGAGAAACAGGAGGATACACCTATCTCCACCTGTGATGACCAAATCCTGACCACCAAGGCAAGAAGAAGCAGAGCTAAAGCTGCTAGAAGGACTGCCAAGAAGGTTGCAGAGTCCAAGCTTAAGTTTGAACCTAAGCAAAAGGGTGTCTTCATTTCTGCCGGATTTCAAGTGGTAGGTACTTCTGATTCAGGAAAGGAGTGTAGTACCAGCACTCCTGTCCTACTGAAGGATCAGAAGTTGAAAGGAAAAGTTGCTGATGACGAGAAGAAACCCAAGAAACAGCAACCTGCAAGTTCCCAGAAGACTAACATTGCCTGCATAATGTGTGGTCTGCACAACCACATGGCTAAAGATTGTTACTACAATCCAGCAAGCACACATTATGCAAATAATGTTAGACAAGAAGGAGTCAGAGAAGGTTTCTCAGTTGGACCACTTCAAAAGGTCCAAATGATGAAAAAGGGAAAGTTGGTCTCGGAAGCCAAGTTGCTTTCGGAAGAAACTGCTTCTTCCGAAGGGAAAATGGCTTCGGAAGCCAAACCTTCTAAGGTTCGGAAGAACAAGAAGGCTCCCTTGAAACCATCTCAGAAGAAGACTACTTTGGAAGAAAAGGTGGTGAAGGCTTCTTCCGAAAAGAGAGAAGCTTCGGAAGAAGACCATGCTTTAAAAGCTTCAACAAGCTCATCCTTAAAGATCAACCAAAGGATGGATTGGAAGATCAAGGAAGATGTTGCAGCCCAAACCTCTTCTTCAACAACGACCTCTATTGAACCCCATTGCATATCTTTTGGTTCAATTATGTCACTATCTTTGGAAGAGCCCAAGACCTGCAAGGCTTGGGCTTCCAAACAAAATTAACCATCTCATCTTATGTGCAGGGACATCCATTTGACAAGAACAACAACATCTGGATTGTAGATAGTGGATGCTCCAGGCACATGACAGGGAACAGATCTCTTCTTCAACAATTCCAGAACTTTGATGGAGGGCCTGTCCAATTTGGAGGTGAGGCCGGAGGATATATTTCTGGCAGAGGAAGTATATCCAATGGCAGAATAAACATTGACAAAGTTCACTTTGTCAAACAGCTTGAACACAATCTGTTAAGTGTTTCTCAATTCTGTGACCAGAAGCATCAGATGCTTTTCACAGAACATGAGTGCATTATCCTCAGACCAGGGATGACAATTCCTCCGGAATTGGTGCTTCTCAGATCTCCCAGGAAAGGGGATATGTACAAGCTAGATATGAACAATGCTTCTCCTATGGGTGAAGTATCATGCTTTCTTTCCAAAGCTGATAGTGATGAGTCAACACTATGGCATAAACGCATGTGTCATGTGAATTTTAAAACAATGAATAAATTGGCTAAAAATAACTTGGTACATGGTTTGCCTAAAAAGGAATTTTTCTGCAAAGATAACTGTGTTGCATGCCTGAAAGGGAAACAACACATATCATCTTATAAATCAAATGTGTTAACTCTATCACTACTCCATTACACTTATTGCACATGGATCTCTTTGGACCCACAAGTATAATGAGCATTGGAAGGAAATCATACTGCCTTGTGATAGTTGATGATTTTACAAGATTTACATGGGTATTCTTTTTAAGAAGTAAAGATGAAACTGCTGAAACTTTAAAATCTTTTGTTCTTAAAATAGAAAATCAAATTGATCACAAGGTTAAGATCATTAGAAGTGATCAAGGGACTGAGTTTAAGAACATCGTTCTTGACTCATTCTGTGACTCAAAAGGGATTGCCAGACAATATAGTGCTCCCAGAACTCCTCAACAAAACGGTGTTGCTGAGAGGAGGAATAGGACACTTATTGAGGCTGCTCGGACCATGTTAGCTGATTCAAAGCTGCCTCTAACATTCTGGGTCAAGCGTTTCGGATTCAAATCATTCAAAATTTATTTTTTGATCTCAAAATCTAAAAAAATATCTGGAAAAAAATTGCGTCCAATAGGATTTGAACCTATACTAAAGGTTTAGAAGACCTCTGTCCTATCCATTGAGGCAGTCAGCACTGCATGCTATGTGCAGAACAGGGTTCCTGTAGTGAAGCCCCATGGAAAAACCCCTTATGAGTTATGGAACAATAGGCCACCGTTCATTGGCTTTCTAAGGTCCTTTGGCTGCAGGTGTACCATACTTAACACAAAGGACAACTTGGCAAAGTTTGCTGAGAAGTCGGATGATGCTATCTTTATTGGATACTCTTCTAGCTCCAAAGCTTATAGAGTATACAATATCAAGAATCAACAATTTGAGGAGTCATCCAACATAGTTGTTAATGAGCACACTCCTTGTGTTAGGGGGAATGGACCTGAGTATATCTTTGATTTAGAATTGTTTCCAAACTATTCTAAACTATCTTGTGAGAATGTTTCAGCTGGAACAGGTGCTCAAAGTGATGCTGATGCTGATGCAGGTCAACTATATGAGCTTCCCAGACCTATTCCAAATTCTCCAAGAGCTGAAGGGCAACAAGCTTCAACTATTCACAGATCTGACAGTGTAACTATCTCCAGAAATAGTGAAGCTTCAACAAATGAATCACTTGATCAACCTCAAAGTTCCTCAGGTGATCCACTACAACACCAGGTTGAGGGAAGTGGTATTCTGAAGGAACAGGCAACTGTTAATACAACTTCACAACCAACCATTGATGATGTTTCTCAATCATTCAATCAGTCCTCATTGAATGACTCTGAAACAGCAGTTGGACAGAGTGATCCAGTTCCTGATCAGAATATGTCTAACCTAGACTTATCTCTGCAACTAGAAGTGATTCCTCGTCTTAGGATTCACAACTCTCATCCAACTGAGAACATCATAGGGAATGTCTCTGAGGGTGTGAGAACAAGAGGACAAACTCATCATGGGAATGTCTGCTTGTACTCATGCTTCCTGTCTCAGATGGAACCAAAGAAGGTAGAAGATGCCTTAAAGGATAGTAGTTGGGTTGAATCGATGCAGGAGGAGCTGCTTCAATTCAGAAGACAAAAGGTCTGGAATCTATGCCCACTACCATCTGGTCAAGTACCCATAGGCACAAAATGGGTATTCAGGAACAAGAAAGATGATAGAGGATTGATTATCAAGAACAAGGCAAGACTAGTAGTTCAAGGGTACACCCAGGAGGAAGGAATTGATTATACTGATGTCTTTGCACCTGTTGCAAGACTTGAGGCAGTTAGGATCTTCCTTGCTTATGCTGCATCCAAGAACTTCACAGTCTACCAACTTGATGTCAAGTGTGCTTTTCTATATGGGGATATAGATAGGGAAATCTATGTATGTCAACCTCCAGGATTTGAAGACCCACAGCACCCCAACTACGTGTGCAAACTGGATAAAGCTCTATATGGGCTGCACCAAGCACCTAGGCTGTGGTATGAGACCTTGTCTCAGTTTCTCCTGAAGAATGGATACACTAGAGGTACCATTGACAAGACTCTTTTCATCAGAAAGAGTGGAGAAGACATTTTGCTAGTACAAGTCTATGTTGATGACATCATATTTGGTTCTTCAAACGACCAAATGTGCAAGGACTTTGAAAGCATTATGAAGCAGAAGTTTGAGATGAGTTCCATGGGAAAAATGGACTTTTTCCTTGGAATCCAGGTGAAACAGATGAAGGAAGGGTTCTTCATAAGTCAATCTAAGTATGTCTCAGACATCTTAGAAAGATTTGAAATGAAGGACTGTAAACCAGCCAAGACACCCATACCCAAAAACCATAATCTTTGCCCTGACCTTGAGGGGGAGGATACTGATCAACATCAGTATAGAGCAATTATTGGTTCTCTGATGTATCTCACTGCAAGTAGACCAGATATCATGTTTGCCACATGCATTTGTGCAAGATATCAGGCCGCTCCAAAGGTGTCTCACCTAGCTGCTGCAAAGAGAATCCTCAGATACCTCAAAGGAGCACCTAAACTAGGTCTCTGGTATCCAAGAAATAGTGATTTCAATCTCTATGGATACTCTGACAGTGACTATGGTGGCTGCAACATTGACAAGAAATCAACATCAGGAGGATGTCAATTTCTTGGTGGAAGGATTATCTCATGGCAATGCAAGAAACAATCCTGTGTGTCTACATCAACTGCTGAAGCTGAATACATTGCTGCTGCTAGCTGCTGTGCTCAACTGCTATGGATTCAAAATCAGATGTTAGACTATGGATTCAACTTCATGACTACTCCTATCCATATTGACAACAACAGTGCTATCTCCATTACTGAGAATCCGGTGAAGCACTCCAAGACAAAACACATTGATATCAGGTATCATTTCATTAGAGATATTCATGAGAAACAGCTGATAAAGTTAATCAAAGTTGACTCAAATGAACAATATGCTGATTTGTTCACAAAGGCATTTGATGAACAAAGATTTAAGTATCTCATATCAGCAATTGGGATGATAAACATTGAATAACTACTTTTTTGAATACCTTTTTAAATGAGTAATGTCTTGTGTCAATACAATTTAAGCCCTGTTACAAAAGATCTTTAAATTATTCCAAGTGTAAATTCCTTCCGAAGAGGAATTAACTCTCGGAAGATATTCCTGAATATCTTCTGAAGCCAAACTCCTCAATGTAAATTTTCTTCTCGGAAGAGTTTTTGGTCTCGGAAGAAGCGATTGATTTTATATCAGATCTACTTCCAAAACTTATACAACTCTCCATTCGGAAAGACAACTTTACCTTCGGAAGCAATGCCTTGCTTCGGAAGATAAAGTGCCTTCAAAGGACAATTTTACCTTCGGAAGCAATATCATGCTTCGGAAGAGAAGTTGCCTTCGGAAGAAAATTACCTTCGGAAATGTTTTACCCTCGGAAGTAAAGGTTTTTATATGTAACGGATATCTTTTGGGCCCCACTCTGTAAAAAGTAAAGATTTTGTTGATGATGGTCAGATTATTTAAAATTATCTTTGCCGCCACTGTCATTTCTTCGCCGTAAACCACCATACCACCACAGTAACCCCAAAACAGTTACCCTATTACCACCACTACCACTATTCACCCCTTTTAAATAATCTTGACTCATCAATTTCATCTTCTTTTACCACTTTACAGCCCTAACTGTTCCCTTCACTGTCAAACCCTCAATTTCACCCAAAATTTCAAGCTTACCTTTTCTCCAATGGCGCTAAACCCTCAGCACAACCAAGTCGCGTTACTTGACTCGTCAAGGGATGCCGACTTCACCCAAATCATCACCTTTCTCACCGAATCCACCTACCTTACTGCACTAACAGTTAACCCCACCGTATACTCCAACCATATGTCAGAATTTTGGAGCAACGGTGAAACTGCAGTACTGAATGGGGTTCGAATCCTGAGAACCCGAGTTTGTGGCCAAGAGTTGGTCATCAATGAACAGCTCATCAGGGAGCATCTCGAGCTTCACGATGATGGGGCTCCTACTGAGTTCCCCAAGGAAGACGTGGAAGGCACCTATATCCTCATGGGATATGGAGGCGATGTCAGCAGGTCTACAGTATACAAGTTCAACTTCTCTTACCATTGGAAGTTCCTGCTGCACATTATCCTACATTGCCTCTCCAACAAATCAGGGGGTTGGGATCAAATCCCATATGAACTAGGATGCCTAGTTCATGGGTTGGTGAGAGGCCTCAGATTCAACTACTCACGATTTGTGTTGAACAACCTAATCGCCAATCTGAGCAGGGATACATTCTTCATGTATCCCCGATTTCTTCAACACATAATCAATTGTGAGATGGAACCAAGCAAGCTTGTCTGCGCAGCTGCTCTTCCTGTTCCACACATGAGGCCTACCATCTTCAAGATACTAAAGAAGATGTCCACCAACTTCACTGGACGGTACACTCCATTACCTCCAGAGATGACTGAGCGCATAGCTCCTGGTGACATCCCTGTTATCCCCACAGGTGATGAACCCACACCAGCAACATCCACCACAATACCAAAACCTTCTTTACCCATCAAAGCTACATATCAGAGACGCCCCAAACGAACCCTTGTTCAATCTACTCTGATTGAACAAGCCCCTTCTGTTCACACCCAAAGGACTAGAGTGGAATCATGGGCTCCCACTCAGTCCGAGGTCACACCATCCTTCACAATTGACCTCAATGTGGGTTTTGAGCCTCCTCAGTCTCAAACCCCTGAGCCCGAACCCCAAGACTTAAGCCCACAGGGTGAGTCTCTACACTCCCCTGTGCAGCCTTCTAGGGACAGCCCCACCAAAGGCTCAATGCCTGTAGACATTGATCTAAGTCCCGGGTCAGTAGGACTAACCACCCTCTCTTTCACTGACCTTTTACTCCGAACTGATGAAGAGATTACATCTCTCCATGGCCATGAAGTTGATCTACAACACCCACTGAAAGATCAACAGAGCCAAGAGGGATCCCTTGTCTCTAGCCCCCATCAGAAGCCAGCTACTGAGGTGAGTCCCACTGATGTGGAGGGGACTTATGTAGGCTCAGCTGCCACTACTCAGAGTCTCTCATTGAGCTGTCAGGACAGTGGTAACATAATTAGGACTGAGTCTACGGCAACTTTGCCCATTGACATCTCTGAAAGAGATGACTATGAGAAAAGGAAACCAGGGTGCCAAGAAGCCACATCTGGTGGTGAGAGTGAGCATACTAGGTATGTTATCTCATCTCCCCATGATTCTTCTCATGAAGATGAGGGAAGTATGCAACTAACACTTCAGTACTTGCTTTCTAAGGTCTCCAACCTGGAATCACAGGTGAAGATCTTAGAATCAAGGACTGCCACTCAGCAACTTGAGATTAACTCTCTCAAGGCTAAACTAGCTGAAAAACAGACGGAGAGGTCTGTTAGGCATGTACCAATTCAAGTCTCAATGACTTCTTCCTCTAGCTCATCTAGCTCTCAAGATGATGCTACCAAAAAGGGGGAGAAAGTTCAGAGACAAACACCACAGGAACCACAGACCCAACTCATTTCTTCTCAAATCATTACACTACCTGAGTCATCTCAATCCTTTCTGGAGATTGACTCAAGGATGCTTCAAGATCTCTACAGACTTTTCACAAAGTTTGTATTGAGATCATCCCTAGAACAGCCCAGCCCCGACACCACACTCGCATACTTTGGGGCTGAGGAGCTTCAAAGACTGACTGCATCTTCTACCACTGTGGAGGAAGTTGGTCAACCTAAGGTCTTCATGGAACCTGAGATTAGCTTCGAAGGGGAAATGGGGACTGATGGCCCAGCAACTGAAACAGTTGGGACAGAATCTGCAGCAGTCTTATCTTCCGAAGCTCTAGCTGAAGCTTCCGAAGCTTACATGGAAGCCTCGGAAGAACAAGACAAGTCTTCTGAGGCCGAAATAGAAGCTGCGGAAGGCCTATTTCAGATGTCCGAGGAACTGACCATCACAGATGTCATTGCTGAAATTGCATCTGAGGTGAGCAGGGAGGACATTTCTGACATTCCTCCAACCCAAGCACCAGCTGAACTTCTCTCTCAATCACAACCCTCCATCCAAGAACCACCACAGTCAAGCACCATCAAAGACAAAGGCAAAAGAAAATTGACTGCGGAAGAGCTTCAGGAGGAGGAGAAGATTGAGAAGGCCAAAAAGAAAGGTCGGTTTCCTACTGAGAAGCTGCTAGCTGCTAGTTCTAAGGCAGCTGTAGCCAATCAGGAAGAAATCAACTAGAAGAGAAGAACAGCACTCATTGACCAGCTCATCAATCTAGGAGCTGCCAATGAGGAGATACTCCTGCTACCATTAGAGGAGTTGGTGACTTTGGAGAGGTCAACCAGGATACAACAAGAAAAAGAAGCCAGGTTGGCCTTGGAGAAGGAAGAACAAGAGCAAAGTGAGGCAGCCCTGAAGCTGAGAGAGGCAAGGATCAAGTTCCTACTCTCAAGAGGCTTCAGTCTTCCTGAACTGTCTCCACATGACGATGACATGATCCTGCTGCTCCACAACAAAGAGCAGGATCAAATGGAGAAGGAAAGGAAGAAGGCTGCTAGGGAGAAATTGAAGGTGAAAAGGAAGAGGGAGGAAGAGAAAGAGGTCACTGCTACCAAGAAGTCAACTGACAAAGCCTGGATGAAGGACTACCTCCGGGCTCATGGCTTCTCTGGTAGGCAGGTGGGACCTATGTCCGAAAGGACACTCCAGCGGATAGTTAGTGAAATTAAAGCTAACATCCGTTTGGGGAAAAGGAAGGAGATGTATAGGAGGATGAAAGGAATGGTCTTCACCCCAGCCACTCAACCACAGCCACAACCCACACCAGAACCAACCCCATTTCCTATTAAAACAGAACCCACTGATAAAACCTTCACCCCTCAACCCACAACTCTACCCAAACCTACCACATCACCTCAACCACCCAAACTACCCATCCTAAAACCCAAGACTCAACCCAAAACCACTAAACCTAAGCCTACCCAACAACAACCAAGACCATCCCCTCAGCCTCCTCAACATCTCTCCTTTGAGTAAATAAAGGAGTTCAAGACGAGGCTCATCAACAGCACTACCTTGAGCAGCATCTCCTGTGAGGGAGAGGTTATCAATATCACCTATGTTGATAACTCTTCAAGCTCCCTCACCCTAGGCCAATTTCTTGAATTGCCTAGAGACACCTTGGGCCAGGCTGTAAGACTTCTTGGTCTCAACTCCGATATCCTCAATGCTGAGAGAAGAGACTAAGAAGAAGTCTGGTGACTCTGCTGGATACCAGGAAAGAGGACAGGATTTCTGGTCAATCTTCTGGACCTAGAAATGCAATAATCCAGTGGAGGTTCGATGAACCTTCTCACAACTTTGTTGTGGAAAGGGAGAATGGTGAAACCAACAGGCTCAATGCCACTTCTCTACTGCATCTCAGCAGATTTGATCTTGCTGAGCTTGCAGAGAAGCCATTCTCCAATCCCTCCAACTCTGAGACTGCTGCACACATCAGAAACCATATCAGTGGTCTCCACTTGGCTGAACGAAGTAGAAGAGCCAAGATTGAAGAAGTGTTGAAGCTGAAGAGAGTGGAAGACAAGGAAAGATCAACCACCAAAGGCACAGCCTTTCTACAGATGGTGGAAGGTCCTGAATTGGAACCAATAGTTCGATGGGAATATGACTATACTTCCCATCAACTAACTCTTTTCAGAGGGCCACAACAGAGGGTACATATAATCCAAGGTGACAGAGTAGAGGTTCTGTCCACCAAGGATCTGTACAAGATTCTCAGCACCACAGCAGGAAAGAATGAAGACACCGATAAACACCTGCTTTCCTTGGTGCTGAGAGCTTTGAGAAGAAGAGAGAAGTGAAGTTTTGGTAGCATCAGCCTAGGGGGAGTTTGTTGGATCATGATAAGGCTGGTGCAACCAAAATCACTTCATAGTCAATTTTTGGTACTACATTCAAAGGCTTCCGAAGCTGAGAAGAGATCTTCCGAGAGTCTGAAGAACAGCTTCCGAAGACAAAGTCTGAAAGAGCTTCCGAAGACAAAGTCTGAAAGAGCTTCCGAAGACAAAGTCTGAAAGAGCTTCCGAAGACAAAGTCTGAAAGAGCTTCCGAAGACAAAGTCTGAAAGAGCTTCCGAAGACAAAGTCTGAAAGAGCTTCCGAAGACAAAGTCTGAAAGAGCTTCCGAAGACAAAGTCTGAAAGAGCTTCCGAAGACAAAGTCTGAAAGAGCTTTCGAAGACAAAGTCTGATGAAAGAGCTGAAGACAAAGTCTGCTTCCGAAGACAAAAAAGACTCCAAGCCTCGGAAGAAGCAGTCTTCTGAAGTATAAGTGGCTTCGGAAGAAGTTATTCTTCCGAAATACTTTATCCTTCGGAAGATATTGCTATGTCCAGCAGATAAAAGTATGGTCCCTGACAGTCCGCTGCAGACCTCTGATACAGCATGGCATCTTCCTAAAGAGCCATGTTGTTGACCATACTTTATTCTACTGTTCACCTTTTTATGATAGTACATGTTACCAACTTTAGTTGGTGACTAAAGGTAAGTCAGGGACATGTCCTGACTACCAACTTTCAGGCAAAATGTCTGAAAGACCTCACCTAGAGTCTTGTAGTATAGATGTAAGGTTAGAGGTGTCCAGCGGATATCAAAGTATATCCGGCTGTAGGTAGTATTATATATATCTTCTCCCTGTAACTCTTTAGATAAGCGATTTGAGTCCAAGTGTCTTGTAATCCTTTGAGTTGAGAAGCAATATATAAAAGTACCTTGAAAATTTACTTGCTATGTTAAATTTTCTTACTGCTTGTTACTTGATATATTGTGATCAACTCTTCATAAGACTGCTTGCTGAGTGTTGATTCACAGTGAGTTGAGAGAAAAACCACCCAAATCCGATCCTGCAATTGGTATCAGAGCTCCAGGCTCTTGATTGTGAGATCTTACCATCCAAATCAACCTGTTTTTCACTCCTCACCATAATCCACTCACTCAAATGGCCGCTCTCTCCAAGGCTGATATGGAAACTGGTACCATGACCAAGTCCCCTCTAATCACCCCTGAAGACTTTGACACATGGTGCATCAGAATGGAAGGCTTCATCAAGTGTCAAGATTCAAGGATGTGGGACTCCATTGTCAATGGTCCTTTCATATCAAGCACCACTTTTTAAGACTCAGCATAAAGCTTGTGAGTTCATGAACATAGCATTCTTTAAAACTTAAAACATATTAATATTGACTATTGCATCAAGCAGATATAACCATGACAAACAAATAGGAACAAAGTAAGTACAGTATAAATTCACATAAACAGGCTATGTATACAAACTTCACTGGCTAAATCAGAATTATATAAGCAGCCCTCAAGCATCCTATCAAGCATTACCATATATCAAAGATGCTATTGATAGTCAATTCTTCAATTATTACTAGTTAGAACATCACACCCCGTTTTAGAAAAACAGTTCAGAGGAACTCACCTTAACTAATCCAATCGGTGATATGTCTGCTCAGGTTCACTGCTATCAAGTAGTATCCTATACATAAAATAATATTATTTAAGCTATATTTTAGCTAGCAACTATCTAAGGGATAATTCGTTATCATTTTCTATTTGTTGCATTATTCGGCACTTCTTTTACCCTATGCCACTCATTTGGTACAACCCTTACTGGTTGGCTACCCAATACCTTCCCCATTAATAACCCTAACGCCTAATAATAATAATAATAATAATAATAATAATAATAATAATAATAATAATAATAATAATAATAATAATAATAATAATAATAACAACAACTACAACAAAAATAACATTAATGATTATAATAATAATAACTATAATAATAATAATAATAATAATAATAATAATAATAATAATAATAATAATAACTATAATAACTAAAGATATAATTAAACGAGAACATACCTGAACACTATTTACGACAATTTGATGTAGAGTCTCCTCTACTCGCGCTCCTACTCTAACACCAAAAACAGCTACTAACAACACCCAACGGGTATTGAGAACTTAGGATTCTCTTTATATTAGAACGTTTCTAAAGAAACTTATATTTTAAATTCAACTTTAAGGCTTTTGTGTATAATATAGCAGGCATGCAGGTGAAAAACTTATAGAGGTGATATGGGATTGAATTGAGCAACTAGCTTTACTTAATTGAATGAATTCAGTTACTTACTTCGTTTTTCTCTTATAACTTTTATGTATAACGTTTCATAAAATTTTGAATATGTCGTTGTGACGAGCTTATTTTTCTCTACGAGTCAACCTAAGTTTTGTCAAAAATGGAGCAGCTTTGAATATAATATATTATTATTATATTCAAACGGTTTCTTATAACTAAAAAATTTCATCTAAAAACTTTAAATTTCAAATATATAATTTACTCATAACTTACTCGTTTGGTAATATATGAAATGAGAAGTTCATATTGCTTGTATTTCAACTATTACATATGACCCAAACACTCAGGATATTACAAAAGTGGAGTGGGAATCTGGTGGTGGAGATAGGGTGTGTGATGTGGTGGTGGAGAGGGGTTTGTGGTGGTGGTGGCAAAGAGTGGTAATGGTGTTGGTGCAGATTGGGATGTGTTGTGGTCGTGACAAGGTGGTGGTGATGGTGATTGAGATAGGGTTGTGTGGCTGATCTGAGAAGAAAGTAAGGAATAAAATGGGTATAATATTCAATTTACAACTACTTATTGGAAAAAATTAACAGTTGTTTGACCCAGTGACTAAACATGTTACGTTTTTTTTCAAACATAAGGACTAAACATGTAATTTTCAATCCCAGGGATGAAAGATGAAATTTGAACAAATCTTGGAGACAATCCATGCAATTTACTCTTTTTAATTATAATAACCAACCAAGTTTATCTATTGTTTAATGAGAAAATTACATATATGATACTTATGGTATGACCAGATTGCACCTTTAGTTCTTAGATTTTAATAATTATAAGATTAGTCCAAACTACTATGTGGACTTTGCACATTTGGTCTTCATAATTTTAAGATTATAAATTTGGTTCAAAGTGCGTGCGTTGCAGGTTTGGTCCATGATGGTAAATTTTTTAGTTTGTGTGAAATGTATAAAAACTAAGTGGATTTAACTTCAGGGATTAAAGGTGCAACATACACACAAAAGTTTGGACTAATAGTGTAACTTTTAAAATCTTTTTTAGTTGTTGAGATACTTTTAAGATTCTTTAAAATCTTTAAACTCGAGTGGCCTATATGTAATATATATAAACTTAATTACTAAGAGCACTCACATCTCATTTTTTTTATTTTCATCCTTATAATTAAATTAAAAATCACTACTTTTTCTTTCTCCTTTTAATTAAATGATATATTTTTATATATTTTTTATTACCTTTTCTCTCTCCTCCACTCACAACCACTTTTAAAAATATTAAAAAAGTTATAAAGGTTGAACAATGAATACTTAAATTTACAGATGAATGATAACATTTTCTCTCTACACCAATTACAACCATTTAAAATCGTTACATATAATTTAAGAACTTTCACTCATATAATTTTAAGGAATGGACTGCGAATGCTCTAACTTAGTGATTATTTTTTTCTTTCTTCAAGTTTACTTACATGAAACATTTATAAAATTTTGTTATTAGTTAATGAATTTATTATTCACAATTAGCTCATACATTAGGTGATACCTGAAAAAAACTAAAATAATAACTAAGCTTCATATATTTTTCTTTTACATCATTTTTTTAAATAAGAACTCAACATTTAAAAGTTTCAAGCAATGAGATAATAGTAAAACCTAATTAAGTGGTTTCGTTGCAAGATACAATATGAGTGAATTTAATTGATATCTTTTTATGAATTCTGAGTATATACATACACACAATTTATACATAGTGAGTGTAATAAATGGGTGAACATTATACACCAACACTCTATATGTCTAGCTGTTTTCTCACCGATTAGACTTCTTAAGTAGCATCAAACAAGTTTATTATAAGTTCATATCCCTTTAGAACTTGATATATTCATAACCTCTAGGTTAAAATGTCAGCAAAATTTTTTATTTTACATGTAGTAACGGAAGAAACATACTTTCATCCAAAAAGTAATTACGTTTTTCCTCCTAAATATGTCGGAAATTAAATGATTTTTATATCACGTAAGAGTTCATGCTTTAATTAAAAAAATCACATCATTTAAATTCACATTTTCTTTGTTTTCTTCTCATCGTCCATGATGTAAAGAGTCAAACTCACATTTTTTTGGTTGGAAAACCTCACCTTTTACACGACGGATTCCGGCATCCAACGATGAACCCTCTTGACACCCTCTTGGTTCGGCCATTTGCGTTACTAATATACATTAACTCTAATTTATGTTAAAAAAAAAAAAAAAAAAAAGATTTCAATATCTCTCTCAGCTCTCATAGCAATAAAAGCTTGAATCCTTCATAAATGCAATTGCATATCCTCTCAATACCCTCTGCATTAACTCCTTCTATGGCTGTCATCTCTTCAATTCTCCAACCTCTTCCTTTCCTTCACCCTCTTCTCTCTCTCTTACTATACTCTCTCTAAGAGTTATTCATAAGTAAATTAGCCCATCATCACTCACATATATATCGCCTGAAAACCACTATTTTGCTCTCTTGATCAAGTGGTTTCCATTGGCATTGATCATCCCAGAATATCAGATCTTTCAACAAAGCAAGAAGAAGAGTCCAGTAAGTTCTTTTACCATCTTCTTCGCGATCGCTTTCATATGTTATAAATTGCAGGTTTCACTACCAATGTTACTTGGTTGAAGGAGACACAAGTGTGTGTGAAGTTATAAAGATTATGATGGTTATTTTGGTTTGTTTTTAATCAACTTATGTTTAACATAACATTATTATTAAATTGGTGCTAAATTTCTCAAATCTGGTCTTTGCAAAGAACCATACACACAGAAAGATCAGAGAGAGAGAGAGAGAGACTTAAATGATTAATCAGTCAATAAAAGGTTGACTTTTTTATAAACAACAGAGGGTTTAATTAAAATTTATCTGTGTCGTTTGTTTATGTGTGCGAACTCTCTCATATTTATTTCTGTCTGTTTTTTTTCCCTTTTCTTCTTTTGTTTGATTGTTTGATTTTTCTTTTCTAAACTTAAAAAGATATATATGAGATTACAAACAATATTACTTCTCCATAACTTGAATAAGTATATTATATAGTTTTTTGTTTCAAGAATTGAATTTTGTAATTAATTTCAAGTTTAACCATTTGAGTTAGAAGGAGCCTTGAAAGGGAGATATGTTTCAGCCAGACATGTTTGAGAATCTTCATCATCATCATCTTGTTGACATGAGCAATAAAGGGCCAGAAAATAATCTTGATATGCTTAGAGATGATGATCATGATAGCAACATGGAAGGACCTTCCGGCGATGATCAAGATCCTAATCTGCATCCGAACAAAAAGAAGCGTTACCATCGCCACACTCAACATCAAATCCAAGAGCTAGAAGCGTAAGTTAACGTCATCCCTTTTCAGTAATCGTTTTATTTCATTGGATTGACTGATAGCTGAGATTTAAATCAGCTGATTTTAACAACAATTCGTATTAGCAGGAAAATAATTATCAAACTTACACATTACTACAGGATTTGAACCCACAACCACTTTCTATAAAAACGAAAACTAGCTAGTTTGAGACAAGCTTTAACTAGATCTTCTTGATCATGATAATTTTGTTTACATCCGATGTAGGTTCTTTAAAGAGTGCCCTCATCCAGATGATAAGCAAAGAAAGGAACTTGGCAGAAGACTATCCTTAGAGCCATTGCAAGTGAAATTTTGGTTCCAAAACAAACGAACTCAAATGAAGGTAACTTGCAAAAAAACAAACATATGATCAAGAATCACTTCATTCTTTTTTTGTCAATTGTGAATTAGATCTAAACGTTTCATTATGGTATCGAATAATGTTTATCACTTATGAGCGATGAAAATCCCATTATTACTTTCCATGTTATTTGCCATGTATAACTACCTCCATATCATGTGTTAACCTTGAGATGGTTTCTTTAAAGTATTGAATTCACAAATCATGTATAATCAGATAACTTGAGTAAAGGGAACTAAGACGCCCAAGAGGCGTGTTGAGTCTAGTGATCATATAGAGAAAACTTGGTCTTGTTGATTATTATGTACAATAATGCATTACGTACTTTGACAATCAAACAAAAATTTGCTACTCTATAATCACATTACATGTGTTTATGTATAAACTTAACAACACTACATTAGCTAGTTGCTCAAAATTTCATGTGTGATCATGAGTAAATACAATCCGTTACTCGTGTTTGATTGGTTTGAGTTGAAATGTACTTATGCACCTAGATGATTTTGAACATCACTTCAATTTTCATATATATTTTTAAAAGATAGCAAAGTTATACTAAAGAATCAATATATGAATTCTCAAAATGTGCCTTTTTGCATTTTTCTTCTAAATTAGGCTCAACACGAACGCTATGATAACACACAACTACGAAATGAAAATGAAAAACTTCGAGCAGAAAACATCCGTTTGAAGGAAGCTCTCGCCAATGCCACATGTCCAAACTGTGGAGGTCCAGCTGCTATTGGAGAAATGTCATTCGACGAACAACATTTGAGGATTGAAAATGCTCGTCTACGTGAAGAAGTATGTTATGTTCTACCATAAGAAAAAAAGCATACTTACATATCAAGTTGGGTTTGTGTAGTTTATATAATCTTTTTATCGATACTTAACCTGCTGTGGCTTTTATTTTCCTACAGATTGATCGTATATCTGGAATTGCTGCAAAATATGTTGGCAAGCCAACACTCACCTTCACTGATATTTCATCTCATGGACCGTCTCACACCCTTGACTTACCTATGTCCAATTTTAACCCACAACAAGGAATGTTAGGGGAAATGTTTGAAGCAAATGACCTTCTCCAGTCCATGGCCGGGCATACTCAGATCGAGAAGCCAGTTATTATTGAGCTTGCAATTGCAGCCATGGAGGAACTAATTCGAATGGCTCAGGTTGGTGAACCCTTATGGGTCCCAACCTCAGATAACTCATCTCATGAGACCTTGAATGAAGATGAGTATCTGCGGTCATTTCCCAGAGGCGTTGGACTGAAACCAATGGGACTGAAGTCTGAAGCTTCAAGGGAATCCATGGTTGTCATTATGAATCATATGAATCTTGTGGAAATTCTAATGGATGTGGTATATATTTGTCTGCTGAATATACATTCTTTTTAAGTCATCTAAATTCTTATTCTTATGAATTATGAACTCAATAGTCTAACAATGATTTTTCAGAATCAGTGGTCAAATGTGTTTTGTGGCATTGTTTCAAGAGCAATGACTCTAGAAGTACTTTCAACTGGAGTAGCTGGCAATTACAATGGAGCTTTGCAAGTGGTAAGGGCAGTTATACTTTAACTATTAAAATCACATATCTAAGTGCACGCATCTATATTTATCTAAAGTCTAAACGATAAGATTGATTTTTGCAGATGACAGCTGAGTATCAAGTTCCTTCTCCACTTGTTCCAACACGAGAAAACTACTTTGTTAGGTACTGTAAACAACTTGATGATGAAACTTGGGTAGTAGTTGATGTATCCTTGGATAATTTGCGCTCATCATCGATACCAAGGTATAGAAGAAGGCCTTCTGGTTGTTTGATTCAAGAGCTTCCCAATGGATACTCAAAGGTAAAGCTTCTTCAATCTTTATATCAAAGCTTTATAAACTTCGTTAGATGAAACAAACCAAAAAGCAAAAGAAGTGAGTTTAGCTGATTCATGTTTAATTTCCATTTCTAGGTCACATGGGTTGAAAATGTTGAAGTTGATAACGGGTCCGTTCATGATATCTATAAGGTGCTAGTAAACTCTGGTCTAGCATTTGGTGCAAAAAGATGGGTGTCAACTTTGGAAAGACAATGTGAGCGAATTGCAAGCGCAATGGCTAGCAACATTCCTGCAGGAGATGTAGGAGGCAAGTATCGCTCAACTTGTTCACATTCTATTCTTTTATAATATGAAAAATTAACTTTGGAATTTACTTGGTTTGATAAATAAATGTTCTTAATTTGTTCTCTCATTTGATAGTTATAATGACTCCAGAAGGGAGAAAGAGTATGCTGAAGTTAGCTGAGAGAATGGTATTGAGCTTTTGTAGCGGGGTTGGTGCTTCGACCGCCCACACATGGACCACTTTATCAGGTAGTGGTCCAGATGACGTTCGGGTAATGACCCGAAAAAGTGTGGATGATCCAGGCAGACCTCCTGGTATTGTGCTAAGTGCAGCAACTTCATTTTGGTTGCCAATTCCACCGAAACAGGTTTTCAATTTTCTTCGCGATGAGAACTCTAGGAGCGAGGTAATGAGGTCATTAATAAAATTCTTACAAAATCACATACTTCAACTATATTTTAATGTCATCAATATTGTATTCTATATCCAGTGGGACATTCTTTCAAATTGTCAACTAGTTCAAGAAATGGCACACATTGCCAACGGTCGTGATCCAGGAAATTGTGTTTCCCTTCTGCGCGTAAATGTAAGTTTTAAAAGTACAAAAAATACAACTAATGATATATCCTCATGTAAAACATCTTCTATGTTGTAGAATGCAAATTCAAGCCAGAGCAACATGCTTATACTACAAGAGAGCTCAAGTGATTCTACAGGATCATATGTTATATATGCGCCAGTAGATATTGCAGCGATGAATGTTGTATTAAGTGGTGGTGATCCAGATTATGTTGCATTGCTACCATCTGGTTTTGCCATACTTCCTGATGGACCTGGACTGTATGAAGGTGGAGTTCTTGAGGTTGGAACTGGTGGATCATTAATCACAGTCGCGTTCCAGATTTAGTCGATTCAGTTCCTACTTCCAAAATATCACTAGGATCTGTGGCAACAGTTAATACTCTAATTAAGGGCACAGTTGAAAAGATCAAATGTACGTGCAGTAGTTCTATGAGCAACATCATGGGCACTATAAATGGTAAGAAAGTCACTAACATCTCTTGCTAACATTCATTTTCAAAGCTAGCTATGCATTCCCAATTGTCCCAACTAGCAGCAAAAGGAATTCCATTAAAAAAGGGGACTAAAGGAACATGAGAACCCGATACCTGTAAACTCAGTAGACTACCAACTTCTTACTAACCAACTTGCGCTTGTTGATCGACACCACTGCACACACGTTACACACTTTGCAAATACACTAACACACAATAGATTATGGAGGGAATAATATGGAATTGTCGATAGATTACATTGATACAACAGGTCCTATTTATAGTGATAGAATGGCGGTTGATAACTGTCAGATGGCAGTTACATTTGGCGGGTAATACCATTCATTTTACCCAAACCGACCCATTCGCATACTAAGTATTATATACATAATAAACTAATTACATTAACATAAGTTCTATTTATTAAATGCTAAACTTATCTTCCAATAATCACCCCCCTAAGTTTAGCATCCTAAACTTCACCATCTTCACTTGATCTTGAGCCTCTTCTTTATTGGCAGATCCTTTTCTTTCCTTTGCTGCTGCTGCTCCATCTTCGATTCTGTCTTGCTTCCTTCTCCTTCTTCAATTACTATCTCCCTTCTTTGAAACCTTAGATGATACCACTCAAGCATCTCAAGATACCTTAAGTAAATTATCTTGATTGAGTTTATGAGCCTTTCTTGATCAACCGAGTTCAACAATGCCAAATTGTAGCCCAAACTTTTCATAACTTCTTCCCATTTTCTTTGTTCACTTGCTCCTTTATATCCACCATATAATTGTACTTTCATATAGAGATTCATCAAACTAACATGATGCCCAAATATATCTCTAGGGGACATAGGATTTGTGTCACACCCCCCGCTGATAGCGGAAACACGGGGAATGCGAGCTAGACGGGATCGTCATAACACATGGTATGAATAGAGTAGCAATAATAATATGATGACAAGCGTGTCACGACGATACCCGAACGCAATCGGAGACTTGTGTCGTGGATAATCAATGTTCACGACAGCATAGCCATAAACATAACATAAATGATCACATAAGCATTAAAGTTAACTTGTAATGGAAATTCCCACAACTCGGGAACAAGTGTTCAAAAGAATGTTAATTGTTTAGTGGATTGCAACAATGTACAAAATGTATGTGCAGTCCCAAAAATGCATCCTAGGGTCTCCACTAAAAGGCAGCACTCCTAGAACTTCAATTACCTTGATCACCTGAAAAGAAATGCTCAAAACGGTCAACAATAATGTTGGTGAGCTTCGCAGGTTTAAATTGTAAACGTGTAGTTGATGTTGTATAGTATTTGTAGTGGAATACCGTGCATACAGTTATAAGCAAGCAAGATCACATACCATGCGTTTTATACAACCAAGCTAATGACGTACACACAGCAACTTGTCAGAATATATTCACCCTAGGCCCGTTCCTGGCAGTGTGATGGTACTCACAAGTAACCATCTGTCAAGGGTGGGGGTGTCAACCCAGTAGTACTACTAATACCTATCTGTTGGTTCCAACACCGGAATTAATGGTTGTAAGACAGTCCACACAGTAACATCATGTATGCATCAGATAAGTACTCACAAAACAGTATCACGTTGATTCCAAGTATGAAAATTGTATGTATGTTGTACAGCATTGAAAATGTGTGAGCATACTTTTCCCCCATGTTGTAAAAGGTTGAAACAATTGTATAAGCGTAAAAAGGGGCCACGAAACTCACCGAATAGATGTTAAGCACAACGATGAAGTATCCCAAGGGTTAGATGCTATGAACCGTCAAACACCTATTGACAGTTACTGACCAGCATTAATAACGAGCATAAAGCATAAGGTGATGACAATAGATTCGGGCAGTTTCGGTTCGGTCGTGGGTAGTACACACGCAAGCAGTCACACACATCTCAGACTAGGTTATTTTAAATAGTATGTGCCTGTTAATAGCGTTGACTTTAATCTTTGTGGTCCAGCTATGACACTTTACTAGTATTACATTATCGTCGTGAGATCTCCGAAGAGGGGATCCATAAGCACACACACATCATTAGTCATACAACAGGACCGGACGCACGACTGACGCTCCATTCGCACGAGTGGTCTTTCAGTCGTACGAATTAGCTATTTTCGTACGATTGAACCTTCATTCGTGCGGCTAAGCACCCAGTCGTACCATGCAAGACTCAGTCATACGACCCAACCTCCATACACAAGATTGGACCTTCATTCGCACGAATCAGCTTCATTCATGCGATTGAACATTCATTCGTGCAATTGGCCTTTCAGTCGTACGACTCACACACAATCGCACTCCATTTCATTTGCACTGACTCATTCGCATGACTCATTCGTTCACATTCAATCGCACGCACTCATACGCCTGACTTAGTCGCACGATTTGCCCAATCGCACGGCTCAGTCGCGTGACACACTCATACGCCCTACCCAGTCGCACGACTCATCCCAGTCGCACGGCTCAGTCGGCCGGAAGGCCCAGTCGCCCTGTGCAGCAGGTCGCGACTGCTGGAAGGTGCAGGGCGGCCTTCGGCCGCCCGAACATGAGTTTTACACCACCAAAACTTCCAGAACTCATATTCTAACATGTCTAGACGTGAATCACACACTGGAACACAACACACAAGCCCACACGACCTCATGTGCTCGGATGAACCCGAGCACCCGAAACCCTAGAAAACGCAGCAGCTAAATCGAGCTAAATACGGGTCAAACGAGGTTATCTACCTGCTAGGAGTGAGTATTCACGATGATAACCAAGATTTGACGACGAATACGCAACAAACGGGTCGATTTTTGGTGCTAGATTGGTGTAGAAATGGGGAAGAAGAAGAAGATCGATGAAGATGAAGATGATGTGAAGAAAATGGCTGGGAAATGGGTATTTATACCCAGCCTAGTTTCTCAAAATGTCAAGTTTAGTCCTCGCACTTTGCCCCGAGTTCCCAAATTTTGTTTCGGTTTAAAAACGTTATTTTATTAGTTTTGTTTTCATTAATGATAAAACGTCGTTAATGTTATTTACAAGTTAAAAATGATTTTGTTCGTGACAATTATTTTAATATAAAAATGACGCGTTTAGTGTTAACGGGGCAAATCTCAGAAAAACGTCTTAAGGTAACGACAAGGCAAGCAACGATAGCACGCATAGAAGGATAACTAAGCAAAGCAAATATGGTATCCACGTAGTTGGTTTATCAAAATGAGGAATGACTGATAACAAATGTTAAATCAAACACGCTAAATGACGGACCTTCGGTGACGGATGTCACAATTTGGTACCTTAATCCTCAATATGTTCTTGATGAACCAATACACCACTTCTTCAAATTCAGATTCAAACTTGTTCTTATGTTCTTCAACTTTCACTGCTATATGAATGAGATCCATGAAGGTTATGCAATCTTGTATAGAGGATACCTGTGTGGGATAAAGAATTGGTCCTTTTCCTTTGTTATTCTTTCTTTCTACACCACCATCTTCGGGTGTAATATTCTCGAAGTGATTCCACAACAGGTTCTGTTCGGTTGTATCCTTCGATTTTCCTTGATGACCCTTCCAATTATCTCTATCTTCTGCATCCTTCTTGATAACTTTCTTACTGCCATTATATGGTTGTGTGATTGAACATTTATCGCCTTCAAATTCAATCTCGTATCCAATCTTAGTTAATTGTTGCACTTAGAACATTCTTCTTCATAGTAGGCACATAATAAACATCTCTAATAAATAGAGTTTGATCATTTGTATGTATTTTAACATTACCTTTGCCCCTGAATTCTTTGGTGTAACCATACGTGTAGGCTTCTATTCCAAACGAATTTTGCAATTTTGTAAATACTTTCTTGTTCCCGGCAGCATGTTGTTTCCTTGTGAGACTTACATGCCACAAATCATTCCAACTTTGTTTATCTGTCCCTTTGATTAGGAATTCAGTGACTCCTATGCGTTTTGGACAGTTTATTCGTATGTGAAACGCTTCTTTACAATAACTACACCGATATCCGATCGTGTGTTTAAGTTTACTATGATTTGCGCCACTTTGATGATCATACTCATTCTGTGCAGCCCTCTGATTTCGTTCCATGATCTTGCTTTCTGGTCCTATATCAATCTTGTCGAGAATTATCTGTATATCATCGCTACCACTGCTACAGTCCCCGTGATCCTCCTGATCACATCTTCTTTTTCACCATGACCCGCCTGGTCGTGAAACATTGAGGGAAATAGGGATGAATCTTCACATCCATCCCGAGCGCCACTGATATACGCATCTTCTAACTCGACTACGGGATCGAATACAAACTTTCCACAGGATCTTGAACGTGGCTCTGATACCATGTTGATCGACACCACTGCACACACTTTACACACTTTGCAAATACACTAACACACAATAGATTATGGAGGGAATAATATGGAATTGTTGATAGATTACATTGATACAACAGGTCCTATTTATAGTGATAGAATGGCGGTTGATAACTGTCAGATGGCAGTTACATTTGGCGGGTAATACCATTCATTTTACCCAAACCGACCCATTCGCATACTAAGTATTATATACATAATAAACTAATTACATTAACATAAGTTCTATTTATTAAATGCTAAACTTATCTTCCAACAGTGCTGGACAGATGTCTGCAAGAGGTTTTGGTAGGAAACCAGTGGATGCAAGATTTAAACTTGATATCTCTCCTTGAGGGGAATTCATTGCTAGTTATTATTGTTAATTGTGGTTGATTAACAAACTATGTTTTAAGATCTACTCATTTGTTACCATTATTGCAGTTCCATGAAGGAACGAGGGGAAAGATCTAGCGGGTGATACTTCTCTTTATCTTCACAAACGGATGGAAGAAGTCAAGAACGCACCTTGACGATCCTTGGACGCATCAAGATATATGGTGTGTGAAGGGGACCATTTCTTTGTTTCATGGGCTATAGGTTCGGGCATTGACTCTGCATATCTTGAAGATTATAGAGTAAACTTACACCTCGTCAAGTGAATTCTAGTTTTAAACTTCCAAATATTTCATTTAATTTTGCTTTAAGATTTAGTTAATGTTTTCTTGTCGTAAGGATATGAATATGAAGTCGATTGGTAGCATGCTTGTAGCAACTGGTTACAAATGAATTCAGGTTCTTATTTGTTTCTCATATGATTATTGTGTTTTTACTTTGTTGACTCTAAACATGCACAAAAAAAACAAGTTTCAAGCTTGAACAAGGTCATGATAACGTGTTTTAACTATAGTAACCGAAGTCTCTTTATATTTTTTATAGGTTTTTAAGAGTTTGTCGATTGCTGGATTATTTGTTAATCGCTTGAAATTCGTTTTTAGATTAAATTATTTCGTGTGTACTTAGTATTCATTCAGATGGAAATCAAAGATTCAAGAACAAAAACATATGTGTAAGAATATTTACCAATTGATATGACCAATGATCACCTTTTTATATTAGGGAAATCTATACCATCAATTAACCATAGCAATGGTTTAAAAACGGTTAGTCACAACCGTTATAGTTATGTATAACCACTTTGAAAGTACATACCTTCCTTTTGAAGTATAAATTTCTTTCTAAGTATCAAAAGCGGACCACTCACTTTCAAAGAATAAACTTTATTCCAAAGAATAAATTTATTATTAAACTCTCCTACCTTCAAAACCTCTTGGACCTCACTAGCGGTTGCTAGCCTTAGGCTCCTACTAACACCTGACCCCGTTATTTAGTGGGATCACCTCCTTGATACAACAGCGAGTTTATAGTACGAGAAATCATAAGTTCATCAAACAAGTGTACGTGCACTTCACACTTGCCAACTTGATTACTTTAATGTTTCATTATGGCCTCTTTTTTAGTCATTAAGTCTATTCAATTTCATCAAAATAGGTAGATGACACTAAATACATCAAAATTTTTATTGATATATTCTTTCAAAGTCTCATTTAGATCTTATTTAAAAGTTTGCTTCAATACATCTAGTCTTTTTCGCTTTTGCCTTATGTGGTGCACAATATGTGACACCCGGCCCCTCGTACTATCAATATTGTTCACTTTGTAAACGAAGAGCTCACAGATTTGTTTTTGGTTGCCCGGGTGAAAACTTCCTATGGAGGTCACCTATTCCTGAATTGTTGTCACCTTAGCATGCTTAACTGTGAAGTTCTCCTCTCATCCATAGCCAATACGCCCAAAACGCGTTAATAATATTAGAGACTAGACATTTCTTATGAAAAAGTAATCTCTCCTGTTCACAGCCGATGTGCTATATTTGTAGGGTGACACATGATAATTTACAATTTTATCAGGTTGTTAACTGTAAATGATATTATATGTATGTATGCGTGTACATGTATACCAACTAGCGTACCCATAATAACATCATCTATCTATCCAATGGATTCATCCTTCAACTTTATTTGTGATCCATATTCTGTCAAGATGTTTAAATTCTAGTCAATATCGTTATGGATCACGTCGATATATCCTAATAAGAGGCATTCCTATATGATCCCAAAGTGAATAGAATAACTTGTTTCTTTTAAAAAGTTTCATGTGTCTATTTGATGCTTGTAAATAATTAGTCATAAACCCCGTCATAGTAGGAGTTAGACTAGGGACAAAAGAGTAATAAGTTCCCCTGTCATCTAGTCCTTTGAGGACCCGATTCACTGTCATCTAGTACTTTGAGGACCCGATTCACCTTTTTTCCGTACGTCTAAAAGAGGATCTAACAAGGTCACTAAGTAAGACGCTAGTTATCTTTTTTACATAATTGTGAAAAATGTAAAATCAAACTTCACATACCTAAACTAAAGAAGAGTTTAGATAGGGTTAGCTTAAAAAGTTCACAGTTTGTGGATCACTCGAAGTCGGTTTGTTTGTAAATATGTTGAGCCGGCTTTGCTCAGTTTTTTAATGAGTTAAACCCGGGCTAAGTCTAGCTGGCACGTTTGTTAGCTCACTCGTTTAATTTGATTCACATTTTAAGCATCCATTTCCTCTTCAGGTATTGTAAAGCTAGTTTGTTAGAAAACAATACAATATATGAACAGGAACCACAAAGCAGTAGGAATAAACCGGGATTGTGTTTGACACAATTCCCTTAAACAGATTCGCCGTCTGTTCCTAGGGTACATCGGTTCACAACAGTGACGGTGCACTGCCAGACTTGCCACTTGCCTGAAATAACGTCGGAATGCAGCAGCGTCGAAGATCAGTGTGTTGGTAAGTGTCTAGCAATAAAACAAACAAACAAACAAACAAACATACCCAGTGTCTCCCGCTGAAGAGCAGGGTCTGGGAGGGGTATATGGTGGCAAGTCTTTCCTCTATCTAGAAAGATAGAGAGACCGCTTCCGAAGAGACCCCCGACTCGTTAACACAGGCAATAACAACAACAATCATAATACAACGCATATACAAAGCATATAACAAAGCATAACAAAGGCAATAACCATCATAATACGAAGCATATAACACAATGATATATATCACAAGAAGAATTAGATAATGCACATGTAACACCCAAAAAGGATAGATGAGGAGAACTACACCTAACGTGTGGGGTACGGCCATATGTCACCGTATACCCTTCCCACCCACAAAACCCACTAAAAGTCCTTAATTTTAATTCTACGCCTCCACTCACTTCTATCCTCGATCATGTTCTCAGAGAGATGCAAGTCCATCATATCTCTCCTAATAACCTCGTCCCAAGTCAACCTAGGTCTACCTCTGCTCCTCCTACCCTCTAAGCTGATGTTCTCTACTGCTCGGACTGGTGCTGCCATCGTTCTCCTCTTCACGTGCCCAAACCATCTTAATCTTCTCTCTCTTATTTTTTCTGTGATACACGCCACCTCTAGCCTCTGGCGAAAGACTTCGTTTCTTATCCGATCCAATCTTGTGTGTCCACACGTCCACCTCAGCATTCGCATTTCTGCGACCTCTATTTGTCTCTCGTGCGATTTCTTTATGGCCCAACAGTCTGTGCCGTATAACAGAATGTGTTATTTATGCACAAACAGAATGTGTCTAGCAATAAAACAGAATGTGTTATTTATGCACAAAAAACTGCTGCAATAATCAGCAGTTAACTGCTGCAATAATCAGCAATTAACTGCTGCAATAATCAGCAATTAACTGCTGCAATAATCAGCAATTAACTCCCAAAAACTGTTATGAGAAAACCAAAAGTATGGCATGTCAATAGCTTCTAGATCAAAAATAAATCATAACAGGTTGGAGTAAAAACCGGCTTCATGCGGACCCGGTTTTTTGGAGTGGCATTCGTGTCTGCATGTCATGCCCGAACGACCCAAATTTTCCAGCCAGAAACCCGTTTTTGCACACCCCCCTACGCGCGGGTAGGTCATGGTGTAAAATGTATCATAAAGACATTCAATACCTTTCACCTTGTTTTCACATATAAACACATACTATTTCCTTTGTCACACCAATGTAGGACAAGGGTGTTAGAGACTCCCTTTCACACCCTTATTTCCCAACAAACCCCCACATGAATGGGAGTCATTAAAAAAATCGCATTCTGATTACATTTCAACGGTTGGTTTCGCATACGACAGGTAGGTGTAACCCTTTGAACCTTCGCCCATGAAACGCACTTAGCCACTGGCTCTGAGTTGACTTTGATGTCTTTGAACTCATCTGCCGTTTGTGTGGACGACAATACATTTCACACAAGACTCTTCCTGACAACGTCAAGTCCTCATAGTTATGTCCGTTATGGTCCTGGACACGTGCTTGGCTCTGCAAGAGCTATTAGGTATTGTGCCCCAGATAATACCCTTCGAAGCGACCCCACTTCTCTCTCACATAGGTGATTCACTAAGAAAGTTTACCTCGGTTGAATCATTAAAAGGCATAGACTTAACCTTGATCTTGTCACTTTCAGGAATGGACTAGGAAGAATACAAAATCCGACAGTAATCTCCCTCTTAAAACGTGGAGTGGTAATCGACTCTCCCTAACAGTGACCTCGGATGTTCATACAAGTAGGTTGTCCTATTAAACTCAGATCTTGGGATCTCCAGTCAGCTGAGTTAGGTTTCTTTCACATGAACTTGACCTCTCAAGGGCTTCAGTCCCATTCCCATGGACGACTTGTAAACTAACCCTCTATTTAGGCCTTTTGTTAGCGGATCCATAATATTATCCTTTGATCTCACATAGTCAACACTGATAACTCCCGTGGAGATTAGTTGTCGACCGTGTTATGCCTACATCTTATGTGCCTGTTCTTACCATTATACATTGTGTTATGAGCTCTACCAATTATCGATTGGCTATCACAATGTATGCATATGGCCGATGCCAGCTTCGGCCATCTCGATATGTCTTCTACAAATTGGCGTAGCCATTTTGCTTCTTCACCCGCTTTATCTAAAGTGATAAATTCCAATTCCATCGTGGATCTGGCAATGACCGTTTGTTTGGCCGATTTCCACGATATCGCTGCATGATCGTTGTTGAAGTAACAATCAAATAAGATGTTAAATGTGTGTTCCTATTCACCTTAAACTAGTTAGCGTAAGTAGGGTTGTCGAACCTCGTGGAATTAGTGATCGGTGTGTTGTAAATAGATATGTAAGAAACGGTTAACCAAATTATTAAATTACTTAAACTATTGCCTCTTGGCTGTAAAAATTAGATTTTTGGAATGATTAAGAAATTAACTAAGAAAACAAATTGTAAATGAGTGAACTTGATTAAGAAGGCAATTATGAGAAAGAGTAATCCACTCCGGGATTAAGGTTTGACTTTCGATAATCGTTTAGTCCAACTTGGTGAAAAATCCTTAATGGGGATTCTATGTGTGTAATGATTAAGTGATATTGATAATCAAGACTTAATGGGTCTTAATACACAATACCAATTCAATTGACAACCAAAACTCTACAACCATATGATTGCGCAATATCATCTAATATTCAAATAATGATTAACCAAAACAATCGTTTAAATAATCAAACACGAGTTAAACTTATCAAAGAACTTACCAGGTTCTAAAGTTCAATCCCAACACAAGTCAAACACAAACGAAAACCTAATCACACAAAATTTATTACCCGAAGTAGATCACGAAAAGACTAGCCGCTCATGTTCTTGAATGATCCTCAAAACCGTTGTTGATTTGCATATCGGATGATTGAATGGTGTTGGAATGATATAGAATGGTGAATTTCAGGTCTAGGAACTCCCAAAAATCATCTAAGATCGTCCTAGGTCGAATAGGGGGTAAGTGGTTGGTGAAACCTAACAAAAACGTGATTTTATAGGTGTTCCACGGAGGCCCAGGCATAGGCTACGTTAGATGGCGTAGCCTACGCTGGGGGGCTTTCTGTTGTTTTTTTGTTGATGCTGGCGTAGCCTACGGTGACTATAGTAGACTACGGTAGGGATTTTTCAGCTGCACTTTGAATCTTTGTTTCTTGACCCCTCCAATGCCTTGTTTCACCATGTAAGCTTCCAACTTGATTATTTTACCTACAAAATCACTTCAAACTCCTAGTTAACCTATTTAACATAATCAAATGCATAAACACTAGGAATCAAACATAATATTTAATATTTAAACCCTTAAATTACCATTCCAACACACTCACATCACATCCCCACACTTAACCTTTTCTTGCCCTCAAGCAAATCCATTTGAAACACTAAGCAACAATATATAAAACAAGTCCCTTACTATGTCTTAGTCATGGTCCAAAATCATACCCCATTCCAAAATCACGATAATCGTGTTTGGTTAGCAAGTAAAGGGTGTTATGTTTATTTCAATATAAAATCCACCTAATTAAACCTAACAAGCTTTCGGCTTTTATTTTCATGCAACACACCCCTCACCATTGTTCACTCCTCTCGGTTTATTTCTGGGTTGGTGAAAAGTGCACCAATATATCACTCAAAATGGTCCATGTATGAAACTTTACTATCATATGCTTGAGTGACGATCAAACTTCCATAGTAACACATTAATAATGCACACATCAAAAGGACTTATGGGTTTTAGGCTTAGGTTCGGGTGGTAATGTTTGGCTGTGCAAGTGGTTAAAATAAAAATCAAGATAAATATCACTATTGACATTCTTATTAACATAATTACTACTTAAACAAAACAAAAACTATGGGTACACATTTAATCAATGACTAGCATTTTACATTTTGTTTCTTTGTTCTCTTTTTTTCTTTTTCTTTTTTTTCTTTTTCTTTTTTTTCTTTTTTTTCTTTTTTCTTTTTCTATCACTAACTATTATAAAAAAACAAATACTAATACACTAGGAATGTCATCAACATTGATGAATGGGTCATATTAGGTAAAAAGAATAATTTGTCGGTCATTGTATTTTATAAGGGTGAATGGGTTGATTAGGTTCTAATGATGTGGGTTTAACAAAAGAAAAGGTTTAAGGCTCAAAAGTGGCTACTAGAGGAAATTTTAGGAAAATGGTAAAGCACGAAAATGTTTTGAAAGGAAAAAAGGGAAATCCTAGATTGCCCTTATCATCTATATGCATTTATTAAGTCCACCGTCTTAACATTCATCAAGTCACACAAGTTCTAAAACAAAGGTCAAATGGGCTACACTTCACAAATGAAACAAATTTTATATGAACTAACAATCTAGTAGGCTTCAAAATCTCACCAAGTTAGGAAATAAGGTTGCCGATGTGCGCATGCTTTTATTACACCAATAGCCTGTTAACCATAATTAGGTAATTCTTAACTTCTTCTAAAAACCTTTCTAAACACAATTCCTTATGCTATCCTGGAATTAAACTATGACTAAGGACCATTACTTCAAACAAGGTAGGAATCAATTGGTATGCTTGTCGTTTTCGTGCCTGATTAGATTGCTCAAAAACAATTTTTTTTAATTATCCTCTTTTTCTTTATTACCTCATACCCACACTTAAGATACATTGTCCCCAATATATGATATTTAAGTTAAATGCAGGGTTTCTTTTTTATATAAAGTTTAATTTATCCAACCAATCAACATAAATGACTTTTCAACCCGAACTGCCCCAGACAAAAAATCATTACCAATATAAACTACTTAAACAAGCAAACTAACCATAAAGCATACAAATAAATTTCGGGTTACCTCCCGATTAGCACTAAGTTTTAGGTCTTCAGCCAGACCGTACCTGCGACCACTCATGATGGTCGAGTAGGATGCTTGACTCCGGTATTCTTCAAATGATCTGGTGGGTCTTCCAACTAGATCGTATTGTGGCCCAAACATTAATGCCTTAACTCTGTCTTTTATAGGATCAAGTGGATCGCCAACCTTTTTCTTCATTTTAGGCTTCTCATCTTTTGTTTACATAATCATAATTGGCTCTTTTTCTTCATTTAAATTCATCAATTCCTTCAAGTCCGCATGCTTAACCCTATCATACTCATAACTATTTTTAAAATTGGTGTTCATGCTTACATATGAAGTATAAGTAGGAACACACACGTTAGTCATATCTGGCACAAAAACTTCATCATTAACAAAACAATTACCGAACTGGAAAATACATCAACACGTAACTTACGAGTTTCGTAAGTCATTTCTATTGTTCCCTCCCGACAATTGATTTGAGCATTGGTAGTTGCTAAAAATGGTCGACCCAATATGCCTTTTGGTTGCTCATTTGTCCTCATTGGTGCATAATCAAGCACCATAAAGTCCACAGGATAGTAAAATTCTCCCAACTTGATTATCACATTCTTCACCAACCCCCGAGGACGTTTCTGGGTCAAGTCAACTAACACCACTATGGTGTCAACTTCCTCTAGAGGACCAAAATCATATTGATCATATAACATACCTGGCAATATACTAACAGCTGCTCCATAATCCAAAAGTGCTCATTTTATCTTCAATTTTCCCACTTTGACTAGAATAATAGGTGCTCCTGGATCACTCTCTCCCACTGCATCAGCTTTCTCTTCTTTATTTGCAACTTGTTATGGAAAAGAAACAAAGTCATTATCAATAATTTCAGAGGCAGGAAGGATACTAACCGAATTGATGTGAACATTTCTCATGTTTTCCATGTTGGTTCCTTGATATTGAGGGTTGATCATCGTATCACTCGGTAATATCCCAGGGTTCCTCTTAATCAGGGCCACGTCCTTAGCAAGTTGACCCACTTGTTTATTCAAAGCTTCATAAGCTTTGTCTCTGATTTCATTTTCCTGTTTAATCTCTTACATATTTTGTTTCATCATATTCAACAAAGCATCCAACTTTGTATTTGTAGACTCTGCACCACCAACTTGTTGAGCCCCATGATTGTAGCTCCCTTGATTGTTTCCTTGAGAATATGAGGTTCTTTGATAACCATTTTGATTATAATTCCCTTGTGGTCTGTTCTGATATGCTTGACCACCTTGATTATTTCCTTGAAAGTTAAGATTCATTTGGTTTAAAGCATTGTCATACTTAAAGTTTGGATGATTTCTCAAGCCGAGGTGATAAGTATTGGAGTTCATATCAAACTGTTTTCTCTCTTCATATACTTGATTCACCTCTTCATGTTGACCTAAAAGCAAAGGACACTTTGCACTTGCATGCCCCAGTTCACCATATTCATTGCATACATTGAATCTAACCGAAGCTACATCTTTAGTCCCCGTATGTCCTAACTTTGCTAATTGTCTTTCTAAAGATACAATTCTTTCTTTAGTCTCATAATCAATGGTGGTTGACCTTGCCAAAGCAGGCTTTGACCGTCTACTAGCCGAAGCTTGAGCTTTGGAATTTTTGCACATTCGTTCTAGGAATTCCCAACCATATCTTCATGATTAGACAAGAATGTTCCATTACTTGTAGAATACAAGTATTTCCTTTCTTCCGGTGTTAGACCATCTGAAAATGCCTTAATCAATTCCCACCTTTCAATGCCATGATGAGGACACATACGGATCAATTCCTTGAATCTTGTAAATGCCTCATGAAATTGCTCATCCATTTGTTGTCTAAAAAAACAAATAGCCTCTCTTGCATCACTTGTCTTTTCCATAGAGTAATATTTTCAAGGAAAACCATTTAGATCTCTTGCCAAGTATGAATACTGTTGTCAGGCAACGTCAGAAACCATTACTTAGCTCTATTTTTCAAAGTAAATTGAAACACTCAAAGACTTACTTCATCTTGTGTGAAGTGATTTCCACCAATAGTGCTACATATGGCATCAAATTCAGCAAGATGCACATATGGTTCTTCTGTCTTAGTGCCTCTAAATACAGAAAGAATGGTGAGATAATGAGGGCGTACATCAAAAGCTCTTCCTCTACGATTTGTAGGTGAAATAGGATTTGGGTTTTCAGAAATAGTCAGTCTGAAATGGCTAACCACACCTTGTACATGAGCTATTTGAGGTCTTCTTGGATGATTGACATTATTATTAACCCTACCCCATTGTTGATTTATAGGTGGTGCATTCCACCCATGTTGATCATTCCCCCAATTGCTATTTTCATTGTATCCATCACCTCCATCGAAATTCCCATCACAAGCATCATAATTTGCACTATTATAGGGTTCTTCATTGTTATTCCATTCATCTTCATAATCTTCATCACCCGTGTGAACACTATGCTTGCTCACATGATCAAAGTCATCTCCTTGATTGAGGTTATTTTGATTCATGTTATTGTTGGGTGGTGGTTGATTCAAGTTGCTGTTACGATTATTATTTGGTGGTGGGGGTGGATTTGGGTTTTGATTGTGGTTATTAGGAAGAGGGTTTGGATTTTGAGGTGGTTGGTTATTTGGGTTTTCCATTTTGGTTCAATCAGACGAATTGCCAGCTGCTTGATCAATAGCTTGTGAAATTGATGTAGTTGGTAGCCCTAATCGATGCAGAACACGATTATACCTTGCTGATTTCTCTATCTCTGGATCAAATATCAATGGTGATTTCCTACCCGAGTATTGAGTATGCATGCAATCTTGTCACCTGCACACTTAGAACACACCTAGCGTAACAAAGAAATAAAAGAAATAAAGCAAGAACAAGTAAACAAAATAAAAAAAATCAAATAACAAAACACCAAGCGCACCGATTCCCCGGAAACGGCGCCAAAATTTGATCGTTGTCGAAGTAACAATCAAATAAGATATTAAATGTGTGTTCCTGTTCACCTTAAACTAGTTAGGGTAAGTAGTGTTGTCGAACCTCGTGGAATTAGTGGTCGGTGTGTTGTAAATAGATATGTAAGAAACGGTGAACCAAATTATCAAATTACTTAAACTATTGCCTCTTGGCTGTAAAAATTGGATTTTTGGAATGATTAAGAAATTAACTAAGAAAACAAATTGTAAATGAGTGAACTTGATTAAGAAGACAATTATGAGAAAGAGTAATCCACTCCGGGATTAAGGTTTGGCTTTCGGTAATTGTTTAGTCCAACTTGGTGAAAAATCCTTAATGGGGATTCTATGTGTGTAATGATTAAGTGATATTGATAATCAAGACTTAATGGGTCTTAATACACAATACCAATTCAATTGACAACCAAAACTCTACAACCATATGATTCGCGCAATATCATCTAATATTCAAATAATGATTAACCAAAACAATCGTTTAAATAATCAAACACGAGTTAAACTTATCAAAGAACTTACCGGGTTCTAAAGTTCAATCCCAACACAAGTCAAACACAAACGAAAACCTAATCACACAAAACCTATTACCCGAAGTAGATCACGAGAAGACTAGCCGCTCATTGTTCTTGAATGATCTTCAAAACCGTTGTTGATTTGCATATCGGATCTTTGAATGGTGTTGGAATGATATAGAATGGTGAATTTCAGGTCTAGGAACTCCCAAAAATCATCTAAGATCATCCTAGGTCGAATAGGGGGTAAGTGGTTGGTGAAACCTAACAAAAACGTGATTTTATAGGTGTTCCACGGAGGCCCTGGCATAGGCTACGTTAGATGGCGTAGCCTACGCTGGGGGGCTTTCTGTTGTTTTTTTGTTGATGCTGGCGTAGCCTACGGTGACTACAGTAGACTACGGTAGGAATTTTTCAGCTGCACTTTGAATCTTTGTTTCTTGACCCCTCCAATGCCTTGTTTCACCATGTAAGCTTCCAACTTGATTATTTTACCTATAAAATCACTTCAAACTCCTAGTTAACCTATTTAACATAATCAAATGCATAAACACTAGGAATCAAACATAATATTTAATATTTAAACCCTTAAATTACCATTCCAACACACTCACATCACTGCACCACCAAGTGTGAACACATACCCACTTATTGCCCTGGAATCGTTCGTATCAGATATCCAGTTTAGATCACTGTACCCTTCAATGACTGTAGGATATCTCATGTAATGTAATCCGTAGTCCCGGGTGTACCTCAAGTACCGAAGCAACCGAGTCACACAACTCCAATGGGTTGAGTTTGGGTTGCTCGTGTATCTGCTTAGCCTGCTTACCGCATATGCTAAGTCTGGTCTGGTACAACTCATGAGATACATCAGACTTCCTATAATTCTTGAGTACTCTAATTGATTGACAGGTTCACCTTGATTCTTGGCTAAGTGTTGACTCGTGTAAATGGGAGTTTTAGCCACATTAGAGTCATTCGCATTGATTTTCTCAAGAAGTTTGTCTACATAGTGGGATTGACTTATAACAAGTCCATTTTGGGTTTGTGTGATTTGTACTCCCAAAATCACATCTGCAAATCCCATATCCTTCATGTCAAACCTTGCTCTCAAGATGTCTTTAGTAGATTTTATTACATTCTCATTACTTCTAGCAATGAGCATGTCATCCACATATAGACATAGGATAAAATATCCTGCTGGTGTGTCCTTCACATACACACACTTATCACACTCATCAATCTTGAACCCAGAATCAATCATGACATGATCAAACTTTTGATGTTATTGTTTTGGAGCTTGTTTCAATCCATACAAGGATTTAACAAGCTTACATACTTTTTTCTCTTGCCCCTTAGCTGTGAAGCCTTCAGGTTGTTCCATATAAATTTCTTCCTCTAGATTTCTATTCAAGAAAGTTGTTTTCACATCCATTTGATGAACTTTTAACTTTCTAATTGCTGCAATGGCAAGTACCTACCTAGTGGAGGTTATTCGCGTCACCGGTGAATATGTGTCAAAATAATCCAAGCCTTCTCATTGTTTGTATCCTTTGATTACCAACCTTGCCTTGTATTTATCAATTGTGCCATCTGGCTTTTTCTTCTTCTTAAAGATCCACCTATATCCTAGTGGTTTTCATCCTGGAGGAAGATCCACTAACTCCCAGGTATGGTTCTGTAAAATAGAGTATATTTCACATTGAATCGCCTCCCTCCATTGAGGCCCATCCGACGAAGTAACAGCTTTTTGGTACATCTGTGGTTCCTCCTTAACCATGTAGGTAAGGAAATCAGGACCAAAGGATTTTTCAGTCCTTTGTCACTTACTTCTTCGTACTTCACCTTTATTAATTTCAACCTCTTCTTTTGAAATATTTTCCCCCGTGAGTTTCGATGGCCTCGGTTCATCATGTAGAACACTTTCGTCAAATGGGTTTGCTAATCCAGATTTGTGTCTTTCCAAACATGGAAATATGTGCTCAAACCATGATGCATCTTTTGCTTCCAAGATGGTCCCATTACATACTCCTGGATTCTTGGAGTTATGTACAAGAAATCGAAGTGGACCGCGCAATCGAGTGTATGCAATGAACACACAATCTGCTATTTTCGATCCTATCACAAGATGCTTTGGTGGTGTTACTGCTACCTTAGCTAGGCACCCCCAAACTCGTAAGTATTTGTAAGACGGCTTAATTCTCGTCCACAATTCATACGGTGTTATGTCCTTTCCTTTTTGGGAAATCAAATTAAGGACAAAATTTACTGATAAGAGAGTGTCCCCCCACATGTCTTCACTTATAGCAGAACTTATCAACATAGCATTCATCATTTCTTTCAGAGTACGGTTTTTGTGTTTCGCCATGTCATTTGATTGAGGGGAGTAAGCTAGGTGCAGTGAACTTATGTATGATTCCACTTTTTGCACAAAGTTCTGCAAAAGTTGAAACATGTTGGGAAATAAGGGTGTGAAAAGGAGTCTCTAACACTCTTGTCACACATTGGTGTGACAAAGGAAATAGTATGTGTTTATATGTGAAAACAAGGTGAAAGGTATTGAATGTCTTTATGATACCTTTTACACCATGACCTACCCACGCGCAGGGGGGTGCAAAAACCGGTTTCTGGCTGGAAAATTTAGGTAGCTCGCGCACGACATATGGACACGAATGCCGCTCCATAAAACCGGGTCCGCGTGAAGCTAGTTTTTGCTCCAACCCGTTATGATTTATTTTTGCTCTAAAAACTGTTGACATGCTAGACTTTTGGCTTTCTCATAATAGTTTTTGGGAGTTAATTACTGATTATTGCAGCACTTAATTGCTGATTATTATAGCAGGCTTTCGTGCATAAATAACACATTCTGTTTCATTGCTAGACACTTACCAACACACTGATCTTCGACGCTGCTGCATTCCGACGTTATTTCAGGCAAGTGGCAAGTCCGGCAGTGCACCGTTACTGTTGTGAACCGGTGTACCCTGGGAATAGACGACGAATCTGTTTAAGGGAATTGTGTCAAACACAAGCCCGGTTCATTCCTACTGCTTTGCGGTTCCTGTTCATATATTATACTGTTTTCTAACAAACTTAAACAGATTGTGCTAATTTTCTTCTCCGTTATTTCAGTTGCTTCTCATACCCCGCCCGTTGTGCCCATTGCAACTTCCGCAGTCTCTGTTGTTATGACTCCGTCAGTTGCTGTTACCACTGCTTTAGTGGCCCCTTTGCTGCCACGGTTGCAGCACATGCTGAGAAACTCGAGAAATTTACGGGGGTTAATTTCAAGCATTGGCAACAGAAGATGTTCTTCTATTTGTCCATGCTAAACCTAGCTAGGTTCTTAACTGAAACGGTTTCTCATATACCTGAAGAGAAAATGGATGCTCAAAATGTGAGTGCGGTTCATGCTTGGAACCACTCGGATTTCTTATGCCGAAACTATGTTCTCAATGGTTTGGCAGATTCACTTTACAATGTGTATTGTAAAGCTACTATGCCAAAGATTTGTAGGAATCCTTAAAAAGAAAATATAAAACTGAGGATGCGGGAACCAAGAAATTCGTGGTTGCAAAGTTCTTAGAGTTTGTTATGGTAGACTAAAAAATTGTTATGAGTCAAGTCCAAGAATTACAAGTGATTCTTCATGACATCCATGCTGAAGGAATGGCACTTGCTGAGGCATTCCAAGTTGTTGTGATTATTGAGAAATTACCATCGGGGTGGATTGATTTCAAGAATTACTTAAAACACAAGCGAAAGGAAATGACAATTGAAGATTTGGTCCCGCGTCTTCGTATTAAAGAAGACAACAAAATGTCTTTAAAGAAAAATGTCGTTCCTAAAACCGCTAAGGCCAATGTTGTTAAACATGGTGAATCATCATATAAGGGTAACAAGGGAAACAAACAGGGTGGGTTTAAGAAAACCAATGGGAAAAATATGCACCATGGGGTTAAAGGTGGTATTGGGAAGAAAAAGTTCCAGGGAACTTGTTATAATTGTGACAAACCAGGGCACAAAGCTAGTGATTGCAAGCTTCCCAAGAAAGAAACTGCTCGACAAGCAAACATGGTTGACAAGCTGGTCGCAATGATTTCTGATCTCTCAGTGATGTTCATTAAGGTTAACTTGGTTGGGACGGATGCCAAGGATTGGTGGATTGATACCGGGGCGACCCGGCATGTGTGTTCTGATAAAAGCCTTTTTAGTTCTTTCAAGGAGGTTACCAATGGTGAGAAATTGTTCATGGGAAATTTTGCAACTGCTGAAATCAAGAGGGAAGGCGATGTGGTGTTAAAGATGACATCTGGGAGGAACTAACGTTGACTAATATGTTGTATGTTCCTGAGATTCTTAAGAATCTCATGTCTGGTTGGTAGTTAAATAAGTTTGGTTTTAAAATATTGTTTGAGTCTGATATGGTTGTGTTGACCAAAAGTTGTATGTTTGTAGGTAAGGGCTATGCCCTGAATGGTATGTTCAAACTTAATGTAACTATTATGAATGGAATGAATAACGTTGGTTCTGCTTACATGCTTGAGTCTTCAAATAAATGGCATGGTAGACTAGGTCATGTAAATTTTAATTCTATTCATCGCTTAATAAAAATAAATTACATACCAACTTGTGAAATTGACTCAAATCATAAATGTGAAATGTTTGCTGAAGCCAAACAAACGAGATCATCATTTAAAGGGGTTGAATGAAACACCGGTCCCCTTGACTTGATCCATACTGATATATATGTGATCTAAGATCAATTCCTACTAAAAGTAGGAACAAGTATTTCATAATTTTTATTAATGATAGCACATGGTTTTGTTATGTTTACTTACTTAATAGTAAGAATAAGGCAATTGACAAGTTTGTCTTATTCAAAGCCGAAACAGAAAATCAATTAAACTGAAAGATTAAAATCGGTAAGGAGTGATTGAGGTGGTGAGTATGTTTCACCTTTTGCAGAACTTTGTGCCAGAAGTGGAATCATACAGGAGTTCGCTGCACCTTACTCCCCTCAATCAAATGGCATGGCGGAACGCAAAAACCGTACTCTGAAAGAAATGATAAATGCTATGTTGATAAGTTCTGGTATAAGTGAAGACATGTGGGGGGACGCTCTCTTATCAGCGAATTTTGTCCTTAATTTGATTCCCCAAAAAGGAAAGGACATAACATCGTATGAATTATGGTCGAGAATTAAGCCGTCTTACAAATACTTACGAGTTTGGGGGTGCCTAGCTAAGGTGGTAGTAACACCACCAAAGCATCTTGTGATAGGACCGAAAAGAGTAGATTGTGTGTTCATTGGATACACTCGATAAGGCAGTCCACTTTGATTTCTTGTACATAACTCCAAGAATCCAGGAGTATGTAATGGGACCATCTTGGAAGCAAAAGATGCATCATGGTTTGAGCACATATTTACATGTTTAGAAAGACACAAATTTGGATCAGCAAACCCATTTGACGAAAGTGTTCTACATGATGAACCGAGGCCATCGAAACTCACGGGGGAAATATTTCAAAAGAAGAGGTTGAAATTATTGAAGGTGAAGTCCGAAGAAGTAAGAGACCAAGGACGGAAAAATCCTTTGGTCCTGATTTCCTCACCTACATGGTTGAGGAGGAACCACGGACGTACCAACAAGCGGTTACTTCGTCGGACGGGCCTCAATGGAGGGAGGCGATTCAATGTGAAATAGACTCTATTTTACAGAACCATACCTGGTAGTTAGTGGATCTTCCTCCAGGATGCAAACCACTAGGATATTGGTGGATCTTTAAGAAGAAGAAAAAGCCAGATAGCACCATTGATAAATACAAGGCAAGGTTGGTAATCAAAGGATACAAACAGCGAGAAGGCTTGGATTATTTTGACACATATTCACCGGTGACGCGAATAACCTCATTAGGTTTGTACTTGCCATTGCAGCAAGTAGAAATTTAGAAGTTCATCAAATGGATGTGAAAACAGCTTTCTTGAATGGAAATCTGGAGGAAGAAATTTACATGGAACAACCTGAAGGCTTCACAGCCAGGGGGCAAGAGAAGAAAGTGTGTACGCTTGTTAAATCCCTGTATGGATTGAAACAAGCTCTGAAACAATGGCATTAAAAGTTTGATCATGTCATGATTGATTCTGGGTTCAAGATTAACGAGTGTGACAAGTGTGTGTATGTGAAGGACACATCAGCAGGATATGTTATCCTATGTCTATATATGGATGACATGCTCATTGCTGGAAGTAATAAGAATGTAATAAAATCTACTAAAGACATCTTGAGAGCAAGGTTTGACATGAAGGATATGGGATTCGCAGATGTGATTTTGGGAGTACAAATCACACGAACCCAAAATGGACTTGTTATAAGTCAATCCCACTATGTAAACAAACTTCTTGAGAAATTCAATGCGAATGACTCTAATATGGCTAAAAATCCCATTGACACGAGTTAACACTTAGCCAAGAATCGAGGTGAACCTGTCAATTAATTAGAGTACTCAAAGAATTATAGGAAATCTGATATATCTCATGAGTTATACCAGACCAGACTTAGCATATGCGGTAAGCAGGCTAAGCAGATACACGAGCAACCCAAACTCAACCCATTGGTGTTGTGTGACTTGGTTGCTTTGGTACTTGAGGAACACTCGGGACTACGGACTGCATTACATGAGATATCCGGCAGTCATTGAAGGATACAGTGATGCAAACTGGATATCTGATACGAACGATTCTAGGGCAATAAGTGGGTATGTGTTCACACTTTGTGGTGCAGCGATATCATGGAAATCGGCCAAACAAATGGTCATTGCTAGATCCATGATGGAATCGGAATTTATCGCTTTAGATAAAGCGGGTGAAGAAGCAGAATGGCTAAGTCAATTTGTAGAAGACATACTGAGATGGCTGAAGCCGGCATCGGCCATATGCATACATTATGATAGTCAATCGGTAATTGGCAGAGCTCATAACACAATGTATAATGGTAAGAACAAGCACATAAGACGTAGGCATAACACGGTATGACAACTAATCTCTACGAGAGTTATCACTGTTGACTATGTGAGATCAAAGGATAATATTGCGGATCCGCTAACAAAAGGCCTAAATAGAGAGTTAGTTTACAAGTCATCCATGGGAATGGGACTGAAGCCCTTGAGAGGCCATGTTCATGCGAAGGAAACCTAACTCAGCTGACTGGAGATCCCAAGATCTGAGTTCAATAGGAAAACCTACTTGTATGAACATGTAAGGTCACTGTGGGGGAGAGTCGATTACCACTCCACGTTTTAAGAGGGAGATTACTGTCGGATTTTGTATTCTTCCTAGTCCATTCCTGAAAGTGACAAGATCAAGGTTAAGTATATGACTTTTAATGATTCAACCGAGGTAAACTTTCTTAGTGAATCACTATGTGAGAGAGAAGTGGGGTCGCTTCGAAGGGTATTGTTTGGGGCACAATACCTAATAGCTCTTGCAAAACCAGGCACGTGTCCAGGACCATAACGGACACAACTATGAGGACTTGACATTGTCAGGAAGAGTCTTGTGTGAAACGTATTGTCGTCCACACAAACGGCAAACGAGTTCAAAGACATCAATGTCTACTCAGAGCCAGTGGGCTAAGTGCGTTTCATGAGCGAAGGTTCAAAGGGTTACACCTACTTGTCGTATGCAAAACTCAACCGTTGAAATGTAATCAGAATGCGATTGTTTTTTTAGAATGACTCGTATTCATGTGGGGGTTTGTTGAGAAATAAGGGTGTGAAAGGGAGTCTCTAACACCTTTGTCCTTGAGGGGAATTCATTGCTAGTTATTATTATTAATTGTGGTTGATTAACAAACTGTGTTTTAAGATCTACTCATTTCTTAACATTATTGCAGTTCCATGAAGGAACGAGGGGAAAGATCTAGCGGGTGATGCTTCTCTTTATCTTCACAAACGGATGGAAGAAGTCAAGAACACACCTTGACGATCCTTGGACACATCAAGATATATGGTGTGTGAAGGGGGCCATTTTCTTTGTTTTATGGGCTATAGGTTCGGGTATTGACTCTGCCTATCTTGAAGATTATAGAGTAAACTTACACCTCGTCAAGTGAATTCTAGTTTTAAACTTCCAAATATTTCATTTAATTTTGCTTTAAGATTTAGTTAAGGTTTTCGAGTCGTAAGGATTTGAATATGAAGTCGATTGGTAGCATGCTTGTAGCAACTTGTTACAAATGAATTCAGGTTCTTATTTGTTTCTCGTATGATCATTGCATTTTTACTTTGTTGACTCTAAACATGCACAAAGAAAACAAGTTTCAAGCTTGAACAAGGTCATGATAACGTATTTTAACTGTAGTAACCAAAGTCTTTTTATAATTTTTATAAGTTTTTAAGAGTTTGTCGATTGCTGGATTATTTGTTAATCACTTGAAATTCGTTTTTAGATTAAATTATTCCGTGTGTACTTAGTATTCATTCAGATAGAAATCAAAGATTTAAGAACAAAAATATATATGTAAGAATATTTACCAATTGATATGACTAATGATCACCTTTTTATATTAGGGAAATCTATACCATCAATTAACCATAGCAATGGTTTAAAAACGGTTAGTCTCAATCGTTATAGTTATGTATAACCACTTTGAAAGTACATACCTTCCTTTTGAAGTATAAATTTCTTTCTAAGTATCAAAAGTGGACCACCCACTTTCGAAGAATAAACTTTATTCCAAAGAATAAATTTATTATTAAACTCTCCTACCTTCAAAACCTCTTGGACCTCACTAGCGGCTGCTGGTCCTAGGCTTCTCCTAACACCTGACCCTGTTATTTAGTGGGATCACCTCCTTGATACCACAACGAGTTTATAGTACCAGAAATCATAAGTTCATCAAACAAGTGTATTTGCATTTCACACTTGCCAACTTGATTACTTTAATGTTTCATTATGGCCTCTTTCTTAGTCATTAAGTCTATTCAATTTCATCAAAATAGGTAGATGACGCTAATACATCAACATTTTTATTGATATATTCTTTCAAAGTCTCATTTTGATCTTATTTAAAAGTTTGCTTCAATACATCTAGTCCTTTTCGCTTTTGCCTTATGTGGTGCACGATATGTAACATCGACCCCTCGTACCATCAATATTGTTCACTTTGTCCACGAAGAGCTCACGGATTTGCTTTTGGTTGTCCGGGTGAAAACTTCCGAGGGGGGTCACCTATTCCTGAATTGTTACCATCTTAGCATGCTTAACTGTGAAATTTTTCTCTCATCCACAGCCAATACGCCCAAAACGCGTTGATGCTATTAGAGACTAGACACTTCTTATGAAAAAGTAATCTCTCTTGTTCACGACTGATGTGCTATATTTGTAGGGTGTCACACGATAATTTACAATTTTATCATGTTAACTGTAAATGGTATTATATGTATGTATGTGTGTACATGTATACCAACTAGCGTACCCATAATGACATCATCTATCTATCCAATGGATTCATCCTTCAACTATATTTGTGATCCATATTCTATCAAGATGTTTAAATTCTAGTCTATCGTTATGGATCACGTCGATATATCCTAATAAGAGGCATTCCTATATGATCCCAAAATGAATAGAATAACTTGTTTCTTTTAAAAAGTTTCATGTGCCCATTTGATGCTTGTAAATAATTAGTCATAAACCCTGTCATAGTGGGAGTTAGACTAGGGACAAAAGAGTAATAAGTTCCCCTGTCATCTAGTCCTTTGAGGACCCGATTCACATTTTTTTCCGTATGTCTAAAAGAGGATCTAACAAGGTCACTAAGTAAGACCCTAGTTTTTTTTTACATAATTGGGGAAATATAAAATCAAACTTCACACACGTAAATTAAAGAAGAGTTTAGATAGGGTTAGCTTAAAAAGTTCACGGTTTGTGGATCGCTCGAAGTCGGTTTGTTTGTAAATATGTTGAGTCGGCTTTGCTCTGTTTTTTAACGAGTTAAGCCCGGGCTAAGTCTAGCTCGGTTTGTGACACGTTTGTTAGCTCACTCGTTTAAATCGAAAACTAGATTATAATTTGTATAACATTTAAACAAAAACTATGGCATATTATTTAAATTTTCAATACACCATAGACATGATTATTTTAAAATTTTCCGTTCAAAATCTAAGCATAAAAATTAGAAAGATTATCAAGTACCAATCTCGTGTTATTGATTCGAATTATCAAAATAAACATATATAAAAATATTATATGGATATGTGTAAAAACCAATAAAATTAGTTTTTTTATAATAAACAAGTTGCGTGTAAGCAAACTCTGCTTGACTAGCTCGTTCATAAATTAGCCAACCTAAGCCCAAAATTTGAGCTCGTTACGATAAACAAGCCGGCTTAACTCGGCTTATTATTTAATGCGTCAAGCAAGATCATCTCAACTCGTTTACAACCCTAGTTTACGGTGTCACTATTTAACTTTGAGGGTAAATTACATAATTCATCCTTTATGTATACTAGTAATTATGGATTTTATAATTTGTTTTTATAATTACAGAGAACATCCTGTAATAATTTAATATTAATTTATTTTGAAGAGGGATTAGCAATTAGCTGTTAATATCATCAAGTTAGTACGACCAAATTAGTACCAATCACTCATGATCGTTCAATATTCCGCCAACAAGGCCCACGAGCAATGTTTTCATGCTCGGATCGGACCGACCGGTCCGACCGGTCCGACCGGGATTCGGTGTTGCCGCCGGTCCGATCTATCATGGTTCGTTTTGTATCTCGAGAACCGGCCGGTTGGAAGCGATTTGGGGGTCGAACCGTGTTTCGGTGACCCGGTTGGCTCAGATCTAAAGTTGAAATCAGAGACAAACGTTAAAGATCTGAATGGAGTATGTCGGATCTGCTACACCAATGGATGCCGAAGCTACTGCATCAATGGTAGAATATTGCAACGGCGAACATGAGGGATGCTATAAGCTTCGATGAAGACTTCAATAGAGAACGCAAACATGACGGGTTTTTTTCTTGCACAGGAGAAGATAGTGAAGATGATATAGAGAATTGGAGATGGTGGAGGAGATGGTATTGAGCAGGAGGAAAGTGTATAGGGAAGGAGGAAAGTGTATTGAGAAAAAGAAAATTTTCAGAAAAGTCTAATATTTACTATCAATAATTAATGTTTTAAAAAATAAATTAACTTTAATATTTACATACAAATATGTATACATATATTATTCTTTGGTTAAGCAATAATATTAAATGGTTTTGAATATATATAGCTTAAATGTGTGTATTTTATTTAAACTTTTAGATCACTATTATATTTTTAAAATCTTTATCTTTAAAAAATTAAAGTTAATTAAGTACTTGTCCGGTTCATAAATCCGGGCCGACCAGTTCGACCGGTTCGACCGGTCCAACCAGTGAACCAGTAAGACGTCCGATTCAACGTCCGATCCGATTGTGAAAACATTGCCCACGAGAAACTGAAGGGTAAGAACTTCAACGCCAGGAAAATTGTCAGCGAATTTGACAAACACTTCATCGGCATATCACCCATAAAGAACATCCTCGGATCTATGTCGAAATCTTGTCGATGGATTAGAGACATATTATCTTCAAATCATTCGACTAAGATATCACTTAACCTTCTTGAATTAACCAATTCCTTGCAAGTCTCCCACTCACATTTCCAATATAAAAGGTTTAATTTATCACTAGTATCAATGGGAGTCTCTCCACCATCATAACCTTCCTATTTACCTCTAGCAAGAAACATGTAAATTGTGCCATTTATCTAACTAAAATGTTACATTTATTACCATTTCCGACATTACATTTAATCATCTGCAGAAAAACACATTATTAATAGCATGAAAGTAAGGGTATTCATCAAATGTGTTTAGGTTTATTCTAATTGGTTTATTTGTTTTTAATAATTTTAAAACTGGATTCGAATTTAAATCGATTCGTTGTCAGATAAGCACAAACCGATTAGAATTCGGTTTAATTTGGTTTTATTCGAATTGTGAAAGAATAAAAATAAATAAATATGTTATGTTAATTCGTTTCATTTATATTGGTCTGATTGGACATTATTGAATACGTTATTTCATACATTAATATAGAAAGTTATATCATACATATAAAAATTAAAAGAAATATCATATATATAAAAAGTTAGGTTATAATACATATATAAAAACTAAAAAATAAGAAAAAAATACATGTTATTTTTATTCGGTTTATTCAAATTGGTTTGTTTGGAAATTTTTTAAATCGAAATCGATTCAAAAAACCGAATTCCATAATTCAGTTTATTCGAAAACCAATTCGACTTTTTATAACTCGAGTTCAAAGTTGTTATTTGAATTCCGTTCATATTTCGAATTTTCGGATGCCAATTCAAATAATCTAAAACCCTACATGAAAGTCTTGTAAAACAGAACAATTAGCATAACAGAGGGACCTTGATGCAAGTTTCTTGAACAAGTATATGTGTGTATATATAATATAAGGTGTCTTCTTCTGCGGTGCATGGGTTTTCGTGAGACACATACTTGTCCCATACTTCCCTACGCCGCCGCTGCTCCTCCCAACCTCCGCCGTTCACCGTCGCAACACCACCCTCTATCCCACCATTCTCGTTAACTCCGTCGTTTATCTCTATCTTCTTGTTAAATTCTGAGGTTTCAAAGCCAAATTCCCCTAGAAAACCCCAATCCATCACTCCCAAATCCCCAAATTTCACACAATGAATTGTTCGATTAAACACTCTACACACTCGTTCTCATGCTCAAATCCAATACCCAAAAGGGTTTCTTCTCTAATCCCATCAAAGATCCAATCTTTACCTGCAAAACCCTTCAATTTGAACATTGTTAAACGTTGTTCGATCACCCTACAGAAGCCCCTTTTCGTCTCACACCTTCAAGATTTTGGTGGGTCGATCGAAAAAGGGAACAATGGGATCGTGTGCAATGCGTATGAGGCTGATCATTCGCAGTCACTGGAGATCAATCAGTCGGATGCTGGTGTAAAGATGAAAATTGGGTTGTTTTTTGCAACTTGGTGGTCTTTGAATGTGGTGTTTAATATTTATAATAAAAAGGTTTTGAATGTTTTTCCATTCCCTTGGTTGACATCAACTCTTTCTTTGGCTGCTGGATCTTTGATTATGTTGGTTTTATGGGCTACTAAAATCGTTGAACCTCCGGAGACTGATGTTGAGTTTTGGATAGCCCTCTTTCCGGTTTGTAGCTGTTAACTTATTATTTAGCTCTAATTGATTCTCTATGTTATTTAGCTCTAATTGATTCTCTATGATCATCACAATTATTATGATTAGAGAGCGTTATATATTGCTATAATATATTTATATGCATGCATAAGGGAGTGTATGAATGCACTTTTGGATGTCTTTATCATTGATTAACAAGTAGAATAGAATCAGATAGTAGTTATATTGCTTGTTAATCTAGTTAGTCACTTGAAGAAAGATATGTAATGTGATTTTAGGGGTAGTTTGTGAAACAATTATAAAACTTGATTGTGATTAAAGTAAAATGTTGTCGTTGGCCGATTTGGGACTTCAAAATCTTGTTCCACATATCAAATTTATGAAAAAACTATATGTTAGCAAGAGAAAGGGTCTAAAGGATGATCCACTACATAGTTCTATATGAGATTTTTTTTTTTTTTTAATATGCAGGTTGCTTTAGCACATACAATTGGTCATGTGGCAGCTACTATAAGTATGTCAAAAGTTGCAGTGTCATTTACACACATCATCAAGAGCGGTGAACCTGCATTTAGTGTACTTGTTTCAAGATTTCTTCTTGGTGAAACGTTCCCACTCGGGGTTTATTTGTCACTTTTGCCCATCATTGGAGGCTGTGCACTATCTGCTTTAACGGAGCTTAACTTCAATATGACGGGTTAGCAATTTCTGTTTGAATGGAGATAAATTAATGTTCATTTTTGTTGAAAGGTTAACTTTTTGAACCACCATACTTGGCCCTTCATCACAAATGCTTGGCAAGAAAGAGTGAATTTGGCCAAAAATTTGCCAATTATGCAAGGTTGTTCAAACTAGTTATTCTTGGCATGTCTTGTTTTTACCTTTTTGCAGCGAAAAACCATAGTTAGCCTACAATGATTAAAGCCTTAACCTTTCTTTATTTGAGGTGCAAATTTTGAGTTGCACATTTCTTCATGTTTGTGCTTCTTTACTTTTAGGATTCATGGGGGCAATGGTATCGAATTTGGCATTTGTGTTTAGAAATATATTTTCAAAAAAAGGAATGAAGGGCAAATCTGTTAGCGGGATGAACTACTATGCTTGCTTGTCAATGTTGTCTTTGGTGATTCTAACCCCTCTCACCATCGCTATGGAGGGCCCACAAATATGGAAAGCCGGTTGGCAAACTGCGTCAGCACTAGTCGGCCCCAATTTTGTATGGTAAATTATCCCATTTTCCCATTATATCATATTAAGTTTATCTTTCTTATCTTGCTTTTATATAATTACAACTTGCTGATTATGGATTTGCACTTGTAAATTCAGGTGGCTGGTGGCACAAAGTGTGTTCTATCACTTATATAATCAAGTATCATATATGTCTTTGGATCAAATATCACCTTTAACGTTCAGTGTTGGAAATACGATGAAACGGATATCTGTTATAGTGGCGTCAATTATTATTTTCCGCACACCCATCCGACCAGTCAACGCGCTTGAGCTGCTATAGCTATCCTTGGAACTTTCATTTATTCCCAGGTAAACCACCTTCCTTCTTAAAGTTATTAAATTTAGTAAATTCTGTTGTAAACTTTGATGTGTGGCGTTTTAAAAGCCGACTGGACATAATCAGTTGAACCCCCAAATAGTAAAAAAAAATTAGTTATAGTTCATTATTGTGCAACCATTGTGAGTAGAGGATGTTTGGATTTGTGTTTTTGATTGTGCTTCAAACTGATTAGTTTTCAGTGCTTCATTTACATTTTCTTATTGTTGATGATTCTTTTTGTAAAAAGGATAACTAGATATGTCCTTTTTTTAAATTTATTAATAAGAAATTTATTTAGAAATAGCATTAGTAGTTGATGAAAGATAAGTTTTTCTATCCTAACTTAGATGTTTAACTATTTATAAATGTCATTTTAAATTTATTAATAAGAAATTTATTTAGAAATGGTATAAATTGTCACAACTTCAGCCAACTTTAAATCACAACTTCAGCCAATTTATTTAGATGTTTAGCTTTTCTACGTCATTAGCTTTTCACAATCATTGTCCAAACACACCATCCTCTTCAAAAAGCACATCCAAACGTCATTAGCTTTTCTACAACTAGGAAAACTTGGGATTTTGAAACTTTGTTGGGATCGTTTGGTTACAGAATGCGATTGCTTTTTTTATGAGCAGGCAAAACGGTAAAAATGGTGTTGCAAGATGCTTTCATTGGTTGATTTAAAGACTAAAAGAGTTGTTTGTCAAAGACCCGATGGAGATGGAACTGCAGATAGATCCATGGCTCTTTGGCGTGTTTTCCATAAAACATATTTCAAGTTATCAAGACGGATTGCGACATTTAGATAGGAAAATAAGATGATCTTCTTTTCTGCGACAAAAGTTTTTGTTTTCTGCCTCTTTACTCTTGGTTTAATATTTTTTTGTTGATGGTAAATGAAAACTTTGATGAATGCTGGGGTGTATAGACATGTATAGTCTTGTAGTTATCTTCATATACATGGAGAGATTCACCACCTACAATAGGAAACTGTGGAGACTCGCCAATACTTTCGAGAGAGACCATAGGTTTGGATTCATCGCGATAAGCATGTTGGGTTGTTCTTCTTCACTCTGGGCTAGCAATGTGGTTATTAACATCACAAACAAGCCCCAAGTGGAGCTTGTGTTAAGCTTGCTGCAGCTCGCCCAACAATAGCGTGTTTGTGTCATTTCCTTCGCGTCCCTTAACATTGTCACACATTATATGACATGAATTTAGAACGTCTAAAGGATTGTATAATAGAGAAACTATAGATGAAGACACCGTTCCTATGGCTCGACTTGTGACGTTTTGTCTACAAGGCTTGAGAAGGTAGAGAGTTCGGTACATTATGATGGTAAATGATATATTTCCCGGGTTTGAATCATGTTGGGTGTTATAAGTAGTTAACAGTAGTAGTCAAGTGCCAGTCAATAAAATTTTGACCTTTTGGTCCCCTTTGACTTTAATAATATTAATATTTACAATACTATTTTTCTAAGATTGTTCATCTTTTATTTATAAAAACATGATTCTGTTAACACAGTAAAAAAGTGAAGAAATAATAAAACTTGCACAGGCATGAGTGTGATCATTATGCCAAAAGGAAAAAAAAAACATCTCATTATTCACTTTATCAAAGGCATTACTACTTTTAAAGAAATGGAATATATTGCATCTCATGTACAAAGCAAAAGAACTGCATTACACCAAAAGCAATCTTTTCCAACATTAGATAACCACCATGAACACCACCTCTGCCACCGCCATCTTGCCGGAAAAATGGGCTGTGCTGATCTTGTTCCAGTTGAGATAGGGGCGTGTGGTACGGTGGGAAGCCTCGTAATGAAGGAGATAGAGTACTTTAGAAGACTCGAGTCTAGCTTTGGTGGTGGAGGTGGTGATGATGGGAAGTGTTCGATTAAAAACTCTACAAAACATGACAAGCATCGCGGTGATGGTGGTGCTAACTTTTGGCCAAGTTTTGGTTTCTTGACCATCATATGGCGAAGGGGGAAGACCAAAGGTGGTGGTAATGGTCGGTTTTTGCCTAGAATGTGCACCATGGTGCATGTCGCTGTGAACCGCCACCACAACCACCATAGGTTAAACAAGAATCCACGATCTAGTTACCGAAACCTTAAAGACGACATTAACCGATTCGAGGTTTAAACAAAGTTTTACAGTTCAAAATGGTATGTGAGAGGTGTGGTGTGACATGCCTCACATTTATTTTTTGTTTCAAAATATGTTTGCAAATATTCACCAGGTAAAGAATGTACGCCCTTTCTTTTTATATGCTCATTCTTTGCTCAAAGGGAGACCAAAAGGCAACTTCCTCTACTAACTAAACTATGCTATACTAACGGGTATTTTATGCATCAAAAGTTGTACATTTATTTCCGTCATGGTTGGTTCAACTCTTGACGACTATCCATCAACACTATTTGGTTCATGGTCATCTTGAGCCGTGGCTAGGTACTCAAGAGCAACAACAACATCGCTCATATATGGCCTTGTGCTAGCTTCTTCTTGTAGACACATTGATGCAATCGCAACAGCTTGATGTAGACACTTCAGTGGGTAATTACCATTTAGTAACGGATCAGCAACCATTGGAATCTTATTATGTTCTTTAAGCAAAGGTTTTGCCTGTAAGTCATGTATTAGTTGTATTTTAAACAAAATGTTAAAAGACAAACATACGAATAGGGGGGCGTTTTTCGTGGGCTCACATGTACACAGGCGAGTGTTTTAACGAGAATGATTGATCTTTAGTAGAACGAACTTACCCATATAATGAGGTTTTGCTCCTCAGTTGGTTTTTTGTCGTCGATGACTCTTCTTCCCGAGATTAACTCCAGAAATACAACCCCGAAGCTATAAACATCTGATTTTGTTGTTAATGCTCCAGTCATTGCATATTCAGGACAAGAATAACCGTAGGTCTCCATCACTCTAGTCGAGATATGATCTTCTCCTTCTTTCGGTCTAATCTTAGTTGGCCCAAAATCCGAGAGCTTAGCATTCATATCATCATCAAGTAATACATTTAACGGTTTTAGATTTTGATAAATGATTGGAGGGTCCGCCGCGTTATGCAGGTATTCAAGCCCTTTAGCGACTCCTTTAGCTATCATCATCCTTGTATGCCAATCGAGTGGTGTCGTTTTCTCATCCAAATCTTTACACGAAAAAAGAAAATAAATCAAATCAGATGATACAATTAATAAGAGATCAGACTTGAAAATAACGATTCTCTTTTAACGCTAAATTAATAAATTAACTATTGTTGAAATCAGTATTACCAAAAGGTGTTCTTCTAATGAACCATTCTTCATGTATTCGTAGACCAACAACCTTTGATGCCCATTCATACAATATCCGACAAGATTTACAAGGTTCGGGTGGTGAACACGGCCGATTGTAAGAACTTCTGCTAAAAATTCTTTATTTCCTTGTACTCCAATCATATCAAGTTGCTTCACGGCCACAACCTGCACGAGCCCGTAATCTCAAACCACAAAACACAACATCACACAATTACAAAACGCATCATTATACGATGTAATGTTTCGACACAAAAACAACGGAGAGTAAGAAGTATGCAATACTTGGTTTTTGTCTCCGAGATGGCCCTTATAGACCCTCCCAAACCCACCTTTGCCAACGAGCAAATCGGGGTTGAAGTTTTCAGTCGCGTGGGCCAGGTCACGGAACGTGTAGACATTCGCAATGATGTCTGAATTCCCGTGCTTACGTACCTCATCAGCTACCATCTTTTGCATGCTATTTTCTGTTCATGCAACCATATAAGTAACCTAACATGGCAAATGAAATACAAACATGTAAAACACTAACCTGTTGGCGCGTCATTTTCGACCTCGCGAGTCATCTTGTCAGTTATTTTTTTATCTCAATCTCCCAATTTGTATGCACAGTTCATATCCTGTCTTTGATATCCCGTTTTGCCCAATTCTACCACCTCTTTCCCATCGGAAACTAGATTATACGACGATCTCATCCATTCTTCAGGCACCCAGATGCCACATCTGAATCAAAAACTGATGATACATACAAAAGATTGATCAGGTTGACAAACAATACAAATGTGGGTTGTGGGAAAAGGAGAGAGGATGGAGAGGAGAATTCGGAATATTAGTTAAAGATCTACATGGTTGGTTAACTAGCTATTTTATTTATCGTTTTATTAACTACTTTTATATCAGTTTTTAAGGGAACATATCGCTGGTAAGGTGTTTATTATTTATCAAATAGGTCAGCTTTATGTATGTATTCAAAGGAAATATAAGTAGTTAATATTAGTAAGTTACTACTTGTTCTAAAAGAAGCTGCTTTTATATCTTTTTAACGAAAGATTGTAATTTAATGAATAATTATATGACAAGAAAAATTAAGCTGTATAAAGATTCAACATTTTGTAAAATACCTGATTGAAGCATTTCATCAAACAGTTGGAAGGCATTTTCTAACATCCCACCATGAAGGCAACAAACAGGGGCTTACCGAATGAGTTAATCACACACAGTTGTTATTAGCATCACTCATATTATTTCTTAGCTAATAAACAAGAAAACAGATCGTATAACCGTATAAAAAATCACATTTTGACCACACTGGTCGAGGGATTTTATCAAACAGGTGGAGGGCATCATCAAAGAAGACAAATTGAGCGAATAAGTGGTGAAATATGGGTTGAAGATTTTACCGAGAGATGATGAGCTTGGAACTTGACGAAATGATGCGAATAATCGACATCTAAAGAGCTAATAATCGAAACAAGTGATGGTTAAAGATGAAAATTGAGCAAAAAAAGGGTTGAAAAAATTTAGGATCAACAGGGTTTGAACCTGACGTGAATCGAACACGCAACCTTCTGATCTGGAGTCAGACGCGCTACCATTGCGCCACAGATCCTGATGCTTTAAACCACTGATGGAATATTAATAACCGGATATTAAGAACAAATTAGATAAACTAGTATTAAGCCCCTCGCGTTGCGGCGGGGGACGTAAAACCGTGTCAAGTAGCATTATTATCATATCACCTTCAGTGACCAACACCACCACAAAAAATCATATTTAAAAAATAAAAACAAAAAATAAAATAAAATCAAACGAAAACTAGACATAAAAACATTGAACCATGCACGTGAACATAAAACATTAAACGCAAAAACTTAGTTGATGTCAGACACGCACGTTGCAACACGATGTTAAACGAGAAAATATAAGAGTAACAATGTTGAAGCACGCGTGCATGTGTATGGGCGTGTTAACTCTTATTAGACTGTAAATTGAAAATGTTGTAAAAGATGAAAAGCATAAGAGGCTAATGTTAAAAAAAATTATAGAGGTTGAATTGTGAAAAATATAAGAGTAATGGGCTTAAAACAAAAAATTAAAAGAATAAAAATGTATATACAGCTTTTTATGCACATGATACAACAATCAATTAATCATAAGTTGATAATTAGTCATATTTAAATTATCATCTTCTAACTTAATATAGGGTAATAACTTAAAAAAAAGTGTTTGGCAAAACAATCAAAAGTTGATAATTGTGCATATTTGGGATTGCTTATTTCCCTCATACTTTTAACTTATTAACTTCTGAGAAGTTAATAAGTTAAAAAAGCATTTGGCAAAATCAAAACAACTTCTGAAACTGGCTTTTCATATAGGGTAAAAATGAGATTTTGAAAAGTAAGGAGAGAGTTACTTATTGACTTTTGAAAATTACTTTTACTCTAATTTTCTATTGTACGCTCTACTATCTCTTATTAACTCTCATCATTTTTAAAATATGTCTTTTTTGGTAATTATATAACGTTTTAGTTTATAAGCTAATCCAAACATTTTTTTAACTTCTTTTGAAAAGTCATAAGTTAATAAGTCCGTTTTTGTTAAAAATCCTTTTCAATCAAAATAAGCAATCCCAAACATGCATCGATTAGTTTATGTTAGATTAGTTTTATTAATTGTGTAGTGAAGTTTATATTAGATTAGGATGTGTTTATTTATTTGGTTATTTAATAGAGTTTGTTTCGAATTAAAAATAGTATTTAGATAAATAGAATTTAAGTGATAATTATAGAGTCGACTAGTGATTAATATCATGTGTTGATTCTAGCATGTATATATGGTATGAGAAAATGATAATAGTAGATGTTATAGATTAGTATCTATTGCTTCCCTTATTAAAAGGATATTTAGACTTACGTGTACCAAAACTATGTCATATGTAAGGAACAATTAACACTTTATTTTAATCGAGATCTTGACAAAAACGGTTGAAAAAACCGATCTATCATTTTTTTTTCACTCTATTAATAGTTATGCTATTATGTAATATTAATGGATATTTTTGTTTGTTTGATTAGTTAAGACTTTATTAATATATCATTTTTCTTTTTCTTTTTTTAACTTTTATTATCATCGTCGTATTGTATTATTTCAAAATTAATCTTAAAGTCGTCTTGTGTGGATGAAACTGAAGTGGGAACATGATGAGTGAATCTAGCCAAATTAAGGGTGTACGAAACTGAAGTGGGAACTGAAGGGTGTACAATAATTGATTTAAGATTATTCTAGCCGTCCCATCTCAAAATTTATACAAACCAGTTCAATTCATCTTAAATTTTATATGAGCTAATTTTAACCGACCAGTTCAAAATTTTCGAGCATGTTTTAGTGGTTCGGTCAAGTGTATCTGATTCCATTAAAGGGGAAAAATGAATGGGTTGGAAAACAGTCTGGTTTGTGTGATCCCATTAATGGCTGTCTTTATATTTTATACTAGAGTGAAACAAATTGGTACCCCCCCTATGGGCAAGAAGCTGAAAAAGAATAATACTCATATATTATACTAAATCTCAGAATTTCTTTACACAATCAACTTACAAAGCATCATCAGATTATATGCAATTAAGGACAAAGCTACCCTTCCACACCTAGAAAAAAGATTTCTACATGAAGTTGTGTCATTACTCTTGTAACTTCCATCAATCTGATTCTCATCGCCTCATTTCATCAACTGCTGGGGCCGCAAATCGCACTTCTGCTGGTCGAGCTACCACAACAGAGTCATCAGCAAATAGTGTTTTGATAAATAATGGAGTTTTTAGAGGTCGCCTTCCAGTCATTTTCGGATACACATCCTCAAGGAAATAGTATGCATGACCAGCTATCATTCCCTGTATTTTACAACATATTAATGATCTTTATGAAAGTACAATCATGATGATTGCTTATTTGGGTCCACATGATTGCAGTATTAGAGGGTACTTTCATATTTCACAAATAATCAAGCATTTTTTTGAAACTAAATTTAAATAAAAAAAAAGTTCTGCAATTTTTATTTTCATGGGACATAAAGTAGTAGTATCTATGTAGAGAAAGACCAGCCAACAGCATGAAACACATAACAAGAATATCAGGGACTTACAAGCAGATCCACCCAAGCACTAGCACCGACAAGAACAGAGAATCCCAATAGAACCTGCAGGTGGATGAGAAAATTAAGGATGATTAAAACGAAAATGAGCTTCGTATCCCTTCCACTTCAAAAAAAGAAAGACCCAGATTAACACCTTTGCTTCTAGGTGCAAACTTCTTATAATTAAGAACATTACAGCATTATATACAACTCAAGTTCAAAAATATGTACAAGAACTTCAAATTTAAACATGGGTCCCATCTTTACTTCTTCTCAGATGAAGTAGACGGAATCACAAGATGCATAGGATTAAGCAATTTAAACATTATGTATGAAAGATCAAAAACGTAAATTAGCACAAGATGACTAATTTTAGAAATTACAGATTACATAATGACAGGAACTCACCCATGGTAAGTAAGCTGCTGTGAAAGTAAAGAGGCCCAAGAAGCTCATATGAATATATGGATTTTGCTTGCTCCATACATAAACCTGAAAAGCAAAAGAAAAAACAGAAAATTTTACACACAAATAGCTCTATGATGTTTCAAGAAATTGGTAATTGTAAAACATAATTAAAAATTACCATCATAAAAGTTAGTGAATTGCTAAGAAATATAATCTTCGCAAAAGATTCTGACACATAAGGTATCATCCCTCCAACAAGTACAATAGAGGTCAAGACAGTTGCACCAAATAAGAGCATATAAAAGAAATCCGCAGTCCTTCCCCTGAAAGAGTTTTCTTCTAGAAGTTTGCAGTATCGAGCCAGAAAGAACATGTGAAACAAAAAGTCCAAGTCTGTAAAACAAAGAAGTTATAATGTCAGGGAAAGATGATGAAAATGCATTTGCTAATGATTTTTGTATTCCTAGAAATTGTATCAGTTATACTTTTTGAAAAAAAATATTCTTTTTTCAGAACTGATCTTCCCACATGCCATGACTAAACATGTAAGATTTTAAGTGACTACTGTCAGATAATAGTGCTCAAATTTGGGGATGATTAGGTAATTTTGCATTTATCTTAATAATCAGTTTTTTACAGCAGCTCCTTACATGCCAATCTTATTATTTAGACATTATGACAAAAAAATCACAAGAACGATATTCAGCTTTTGCAAATTGAAGTCGCAAGATCAGCTTAAAACTCAAATGCACATCCATATATGGTTGCACATTTATAAGAACAGAACATCAAAAAACATCATAGGCAAATTCTCAATGGTAGGTGTTGTTTAAACATGGTTGATCACAAATTAGAAAACTTGTTTCTAAGACTAGAAAAATCCCAAATTGGTTGAAAATTTGTAAAGACACTTACCCATCTTCCGGAAATAAAGGAAATTGGTGATCAGCCGCCAGATTTGGTACTGCTTAACAACAAGGTTAGGATTCAAGTACAAGTTATACGGGGAAATGATCTGCACAAGAGGTATACAAAATCAAGTTAGATAGGTATTCGAAATCAAGTTAGATAGGTATTCTACTAGCTTTAAGCCTTCGCTTTCCTTTTAATCTAAAATGCAACACATAAAATCATTAGGAAGACGAGTAGATGCTCACGAGCAGCATCATCAATGGTCCAACAAACAGATTCCATGTCACTTTGTAACTATTATAACTGTTTAATGGTACCCATAATCAGAATTCACCCACATAACATAGTTGTCAAAGGTGCAAGGTGCACTCAAGGCGCAAAAAGGTGAACCTTTGGCCTAGGCGGAGCGCGCTTAAAAAGCAAGGGCTTTTTAAACGAGGCCCATATTATAAAGATACCATTTTTAGGGGTTTTAGACATGCTTTACGCTTGTTGTGCAAGTTTTGTTGTTTTAAGTTGATTCCAAGCTTGTTTACGGCTAGTGTAATTGTTTCAGACTTGTTCAGACGATTTTTTGCCAGAATTTGGCCGGAACTTCCTGAAAATGTATCTGAGAACCTGAAAATGGAGCTTTCAAAGCGAGGCGACAAGGGACGTTGTGGTGGCCTAAGGGCCTAGGCGTGCGCCTTGTGGGCTTTTGACAACAGAGCCACAAAGTGGGTTCACGAGCCCTATTTTCCAATACTTTTATCAAGCAACAAGCTCCATACCAACCAATAAACACATAAACTGTAAAGTAAAGGTCAGCCAGTTGAATGAACCTAACAGTAAACGGGTAACCAACCAGAAATTGTTTAATTTAACTTTCAAATTAGATAAACAATCAACCATAATGGAGGATCACTTCTTCAAATGATCCCTTCTACTGTTCCATCCAATAGAAATCTTATATATCTTACTCCATAAAACCAAAAACCATACAATTTCACACAACCGATACCTCATACCGTCAAAGAATTCACAAACATAATGCCACAATTCATCGTAAGCAAACAGATCCTGAAACTTAACCTTCGCAACATTCACACAATCAAATCATCCAATCGACCATACACATCTCAAAAATCAAAATCAAACAAACAATCTAACGATTAATCACAACACAATTACACAATCATCTCCATACCTCAAGGGAGCAACCGATTGTCGTAACGATTGCTGCTGTGAGATACGAGCGAGTGATAACAGGCATCTGTTTGTACCAATCCTCAACAGCTTGCGCCATTTTCAATCCTAAATTCCTCAAAAGAAACACTGAAACAAGCGATCTGAATTCCTCAAGAGCTTCGAATCGACGATGAGCGATCTGATGAATGTAAGTAGTTGTACAATTTAGAGAGAGAAAGTAGTGGATCTTACGAGTTTTAGAGAGAGAAAGGTACAAGCAGTGATGCACGATGGGCTGCTATATAAAAACTTTCAAAGAAGGTGGATTCTTATTTTTTTTTTTTTCAACTTTCAAAGTTGTTTGTATGGAGCGTGAAGAGCACGTACCAATAGTAGATGGTTGTGACGTGTCGGGACCAATCACATGAGTCGGAAATACGACCATGATATCATTTTGAGTTTTGACTCCTACGTGTCAAAACAAACAGGTTTTCAGACTCATCAATTTTTCCACATCACACGTGTAATAGCGCATAGGAAATAATTACGAGTAGTGATCAGTCGAATAAATATAAAATATTACTGTTAATTTATTTATTTAGTAGATATTTTTTGTTTTAATAATTTTTTAATGTTTTTTTAAAGTTGTTGTGAGTAGATAAAGATAAAAAAATAATGATAAAGTATAAATAGTATTATTTAATTAAAATTAAAAAGAATAATAACTTTTAATATAATTATTGTATCATACAGAATAAGTGACGATGTTTTGTGATGTTGGGTAAGAAAACAATGATTTTTCCCTGGTTTGGAGAAAAAAACCCATACATTCGAGGGAGTGCTATTCTTGAGTAGAAAATAAGAGGTTTTAAGAAAGGCTTGGTTATTGAACATTTATATATATTATTAGATACCCACGTGTTTTTATTTTTTATATATCTATATGTATGTATACAAAAGAGATAAAGAGATGAGAGTGTAGTGGTTATGCATATAATACGCTATTTTGAGAAATGATTTCCATCGCATGTGACTCTTTACTACTACAATTTACAAAGTTAAAATCATTTTGATATTTTTAGAATGACCAATTAAAATAACGTATAAATTTTCTATTAAAACTTTTTTAAGTATGACCTTTGATCCCTTGAAAAGATACATTTTTAATAGCACAACTTGATAATAGAGGGGTTATTTTGAATAAAAAATTAATGACAAGTTTGACTTTTTTTTAGATTTATTCCCCTGTATGTTTATAATGGAGTGTAAAGAAGCACTTGGGTTTTCTGAATTTTAAATTTGGTCACAGGTTTTTGTTCCATTTTGTATTCCACCCCTCCCATTTGTGTTATATCAGGAAATAACTAGTAAAGAACCCGCGCGATACGGCGGCGGCGGCATCGACGATATTTTACAATGCGATATTCGTTTTCTGAATACTTGTGCGGTTTTCAAAGTACAGATAAATAGAAACACACAATCTTGATCTATGTATTTGATATCTTCACTTCAATAAGCTTGCTCCCCTTAAATCATCAACTCATGCCTCACAAGCTTATGAACCTGGTTTATGCAAAATTACACAAAATGTTAGTAAAGATTTCACCTTTTTACAAAAATTAATTAATTTAATTTGCAATATGAGGTCCCCAAAAACTAACTTATATTACTGCACTTGAAAACCGATAGCGATTATGGGGACTTGATAATTGAGGGTCTTCATATACATTGACCAATTTCACCCTATTTATATGAAAGGGGAAAATTTTGGCTATATATTATTAATAAAAGATCAAACCTGGACAATGGGCCAAATGGTCTAAGAGTCGCTTAAAGTATATACCCAAATAATCAGATGTTTACCAACCATAAGTTGCTTTTTTAGTCATTGCATTCAACATCGCATTTGAGATAAAACATAAACCAAATAGACTCATTCATAATCGAAGTAACTACCTCTACCACTAAACAACAAAATTATGAAAGAATGTTTTGATTTTAAAGTGGTTTCGTCGGTATTGAGCTCACAAGACTTGTTGTGTGTGTGTGGGTATAAAACCTTCTTTTTTATGAGTGGCATATAAAATTCTAAACAATAAGTAAAAATAAACTCAACGTACCGTAGTTCATAAAAATAAAGATCACTAACATAGTAATTTCATATATAGGATTGATGCATTATTATAATGCAAATTCATGCATCATTTGATGTTCGATCAATATTCAAATCCAAGAATCAATCACGAGTTCTCAGTCAATGAATATTAAGTGATTCCCATTTGTCATAAATTTTGGTGTCATTCATACGATGAACTTTACATAGTAGTCTGATGTTCAAACACATTTCTGTGATGTATAAGTTTGTTCAATGGTTTTTCTGTGATGTATTCAATAATTAATTTGACTTGTTTGGGACAAATGCATAGCCTTTGTCTCATTTCATAATGTCATTTTTGAAACATTTAACTGCATCAGATTGTTATTTGTTGTTGTATGACTTTTGCAATAAAAACAAATAATGGATTAATAATCATCTTATATTATTTAAAACTTTCAGATATCTTATGTTGTTTTTTTTTCATTTTTTGTGGCTTTACCAAGATTATGAAATTATTAAAATAACTTCATTACATGTCCCATCCTCTAACTTGGGTTCAAAAAGTACACATCTTTAACTGGAAATGGAAGCACAAATGCAGCAACAAACACATAGGCACCAAAACATCTGCTGTTCAATATTGTTGAGCAGCTATATGACAAACGGATCAAATTACATGATTATACTTGGTTACTAAAATAACACCCACCTGTGCACCAAAACATCATTTGTTCAATGTGTAGATTAACCAGATCCATCCTAGAACCAACTCAGGTCATAGACATGTCACATGCTCAAAAGGACATTAGCCAAACCTCATCCTGCCAAAAAAACAAATAAAACCTCAAATTCAAAAATAATAACATAATAAAATAGATACAAACCACATTTTTTGAACCACGTACCTGCTAAATAAGCGTATGTTACACCCTTTGAGCTTTAGAAGATACATGTGTCGTGTGTTTATCAACTTTGTCCTGAAGTTTATGATGTTTTTAAAAGAATCACATATGAAGAACTATGTAAATTATAGGTCACTGACCATTAAAGATTGGTCATAACATAATATCCAGCTAATAGAGAATACGGAGAATACCATTAACTCTACGATAAGAAAGATCGGCTTTTAAAGGATTGATTACTTCAATTTGTCTAATCAAACCTATGATCCTTCTTAAACAGGTTATCAACGCATGGGTTTCTATAATTTTGCATGAAACAAAATCAAGAAAACCAAAAAAACTTACCACTCCATTGCTTTCATAGTAATCGTCAAGAGCCCACTGATATTTCGATTGATTCAACCCAAACCAATGTGCCACATGCTCATCTAAACTTGAATGTGCTGTTACATCAACAAGCCACAAGTCACCAAATGTATAACATAAAAAATAAGAAGAATTCCTTAATCGAAATACAATGTCTATAACACCAATTCACTTCTGCAAACTAACAATCATTCTTACGAAAATGCACATCATGAGCACTCACATACAGTTACATATATGCAGATGTAAATGCAAAAAAAAACAGACCACTTGTTACATCCAAAAGCAGGCACAATGGTTGTAACCTGCAAATTTGATATCTTTTTCAAGAACAAAGTGATCACACCTCAAGCAGTTTATAAAGTCCAAGATCCAACTCAATGTACTTAAATTTACCTTTCATTGTTACAATCATATGCATACCTCATTATTAAGGTTGCAAATAACCTTCAACCCTACTATCAGTTTCTTCAAAGATGGGGTTCTTCACTGAGGGGAAACAACACTATCATTGATGTTGCCATTTATTCACTTGAAGTTTAAACGAAGCACCCACAATAACATGTTTGTATATTGTCAGCCACCAACAAAACATCAACATAACTCATTGTCTACAAATGCACCCGTATTGACCCGTTTGTATAAATACTTGTTTAACGTATTTGCAAGTACTTTAAAACACTTTGAACATAATCTATTAGACACATCTAATCCATTGAAACCAGCAATACATGTATAGACCAAGCGTGATCAATTATCCATTCTTACTTGAGTTTTAAAAACTAAATTTTTTGGCAACATCTTTCAGCGCTGCTGCTGTAATCAACTATTTTGACTACTCTATGATTTTATTTAGACTTTAATGTTCAAATATGGATTATAGTAGACTCAATGAGCTTTCCATGCATATATGATACACCTCTGCTGGATTTTTTTACGATTTTACACGATTTTTCAAAGAACAGGACAAAGCAAACTTATTCCAATCAGCTTTGCTGAATTTTGGTACAACCACTGAATTCAGTGATTTTAACCGAATTACCAATATAATTGGCTATTCATTTTTAAATATGAAACATGGTATATTTAAAAGGATTTCCAAGCATTTATAATACACCTTAACCGGATGTACTATTGATTCTACATGATATTTAGAAAAGCATATCAACAACATATTAGTTTTTTCTTTAAATGAACTCTCTATCACCTTTTGATTAAAGCATTTTTACCAACCAACTTATGTGCATACTTAGTCATACAATGTCATTCCTAGAAAACCCTTAATTTCACTAAGAGGATGCTATGTCCTATATTGTCATCATGTTATATATATTCGGTAGGTGAGACTGTAAACTACCTACACCAATCCTTCAAGATTTAAATTTTTTGGTCTTAAAAAAGCACACAAACCTTTACATTATTTTAGTTAATCTTGCACTCCAAGCAACAGATTTAGAATTGTACCTTGCAGTACCTCGCTGACATGCTTAACCACCCGATTTCCATAAAATATCCAATGCTTGCTACAGGCGCAATATGCATTCTGCCAAGCATCCGACAGCAAGAAGTTAAGAGTCCTTAAAATTAACAAAAAGGGCAAAATTCGATTGAAAAGAATCAAAGATGGATACCTGTAGTGTTTGTTTTCTTATAGCAATGATGTGCATCAACAAAAGCATTAGCAGCTTCATATTTGCTATCCAACTGCAAACAAAAAACAATCACACAAACATGATTCTATTTAATACATTACACGCACTTGCCATCGCAAATCATCAATTACTTGCCTTCAAGAAACAATCAGCCAATTTGACATATACAACCCTAGCTTGTTCCCCTGCATAAAATGAACCAAATCAAATAATCCACACAATCGAATAGAATATCAAATTTGAATCTGTGACAAGATCGATAAAAACATCAGATCATTATAACTAAATCCTACAAACCTCAATTATCATAGAAAAGATCAAGTCAGCTCATTTACACCAGTAATATCACCATGAAGAAAAGAAACACATACCTTGAACCATTTCACATCTTCTGGATTATGGAACATATATCTTACTGCAGCTTTTGTTTTTGAAACACGTTGAGGATAACTAAAATCAAACAATAAACAACACAATGTTCATTAACTATTCAAGAAAGTTAAATCACAATTCCTGGTGCTAAGAAAAAAAAAGCATATAAAAGTTAATGGTAATATGAGGTGTTTCATACCCGGTTAAAATGATCTTTTTCAATATAATTTTATCTGGATCAATACTTTTTAATGAGCCAACTGCAGCCAGTGCAGGTGCAAGAGAATCACCTCTACTCTTCAAAACAATCAAAGGAAGAGGAGGAAAAGAAATTGGCGCATATACTGAAGCAATAGAAAACCCACCTGTGCACCAAAACATCATTTGTTTGATGTGTAGATTGACCAGATCCATCCTAGAACCAACTCAGGTCATAGACATGTCACATGCTCAAAAGGACATTAGCCAAACCTCATCCTGCCAAAAAAACAAATAAAACCTCAAATTCAAGAAATAATAACATAATAAAATAGATACAAACCACATTTTTTGAACCACGTACCTGCTAAATAAGCGTATGTTACACCCTTTGAGCTTTAGAAGATACATGTGTCGTGTGTTTATCAACTTTGTCCTGAAGTTTATGATGTTTTTAAAAGAATCACATATGAAGAACTATGTAAATTATAGGTCACTGACCATTAAAGATTGGTCATAACATAATATCCAGCTAATAGAGAATACGGAGAATACCATTAACTCTACGATAAGAAAGATCGGCTTTTAAAGGATTGATTACTTCAGTTTGTCTAATCAAACCTATGATCCTTCTTAAACAGGTTTTCAACGCATGGGTTTCTATAATTTTGCATGAAACGAAATCAAGAAAACCAAAAAAACTTACCACTCCATTGCTTTCATAGTAATCGTCAAGAGCCCACTGATATTTCGATTGATTCAACCCAAACCAATGTGCCACATACTCATCTAAACTTGAATGTGCTGTTACATCAACAAGCCACAAGTCACCAAATGTATAACATAAAAAATAAGAAGAATTCCTTAATCGAAATACAATGTCTATAACACCAATTCACTTCTGCAAACTAACAATCATTCTTACGAAAATGCACATCATGAGCACTCACATACAGTTACATATATGCAGATGTAAATGCAAAAAAACAGACCACTTGTTACATCCAAAAGCAGGCACAATGGTTGTAACCTGCAAATTTGATATCTTTTTCAAGAACAAAGTGATCACACCTCAAGCAGTTTACGAAGTCCAAGATCCAACTCAATGTACTTAAATTTACCTTTCATTGTTACAATCATATGCATACCTCATTATTAAGGTTGCAAATAACCTTCAACCCTACTATCAGTTTCTTCAAAGATGGGGTTCTTCACTGAGGGGAAACAACACTATCATTGATGTTGTCATTTATTCACTTGAAGTTTAAACGAAGCACCCACAATAGACATGTTTGTATATTGTCAGCCACCAACAAAACATCAACATAACTCATTGTCTACAAATGCACCCGTATTGACCAGTTTGTATAAATACTTGTTTAACGTATTTGCAAGTACTTTAAAACACTTTGAACATAATCTATTAGACACATCTAATCCATTGAAACCAGCAATACACGTATAGACCAAGTGTGATCAATTATCCATTCTTACTTGAGTTTTAAAAACTAAATTTTTTGGCAAAACCTTTCAGCGCTGCTGCTGTAATCAACTATTTTGACTACTCTATGATTTTATTTAGACTTTAATGTTCAAATATGGATTATAGTAGACTCAATGAGCTTTCCATGCATATATGATACACCTCTGCTGGATTTTTTTACGATTTTACACGATTTTTCAAAGAACAAGATAAAGCAAACTTATTCCAATCAGCTTTGCTGAATTTTGGTACAACCACTGAATTCAGTGATTTTAACCGAATTACCAATATAATTGGCTATTCATTTTTAAATATGAAACATGGTATATTTAAAAGGATTTCCAAGCATGCACTGTAACAAAATTTAAGCTACACTTTTCTACAAACAGTTGGTGTGCATAGCAAGCAGGACCATGGCAATGGAATCCATCAGAGTAAAACCTAAACAAAACTCTTCCCAAACCCATAAAAGACTAACAAAAAAGATTCAAATTTGGCATGAAAACCATTGAGCACAAATTAAAAGATGATTAAAGAATAAGAAGCGGATTGAGACATCACAATTGGGAAATAGATAGAGAGGAAAACGATTTGAGTTAGGTTTTACTAAAAGCAACGAACGGAAGCTTGAACCTACATTCCCTAAATTTGACTAAAAGCAACGATTTGAGTTAGGTTTGGTACCTCGGTCGTAGATCACGATGGAGTTTGAAACACGGTCGTCGCGTGGCTTTCAAGTGAAAGATTCGATGATTCATAAGAGTGAAAAGAACAGAGAATCGGAGACCTAGACGTGAGCGTGAGTTTTGTGTCTGGATGTTGAAACTGGATTTGAAATCGGAGACCTAGAAGAGAATAGAGTTTTCGATGATTCATGGTTCATACTTGTAGTATGGTTCATACTTGTAGTATGGTTCATACTTGTAGGGTTATTTGAATTTTGAATCATACACGGGTATGTTGATTTTGATGATTTGCAGAAGAAAAGAAGGTTGCAGACCTTCTTCTTTTGTCCACTTATTTTTTTGCAATTCTCCAAAAAAAAGCAGCTCTAGTTGCCTGCTTTAAGAGATGTACCTTGTGCATGAAGATATGTACATCTTTTAAAATTAAGAGATTTGGGTGAAAAGACTCTTTTGTCCTCCTCAAATAAATATATATATATATATATAGTATAGATAGGGTTTCTCCCCATTATTTCTTCATATGTTGCTCAGAAGGATTTTTTTTAGGGTTTTGTGATGGTGGTCGATCGTACCAAAAGCGACGATCACAAAGGCGGCAGCGGTGGTAACGATTATCTTGCATGTAGTTCTCGCCGGTGGTTGTTGTGGTGGTGGCTCTGTTACCGCTTCGCCTCCCCTCTGTGGTTGAGGTGGAGAAGGCGGCGGTTGCCTATGGCTTAACCGGCAATCTACGCCATCGTCGTCGTTGGTGTTTTCATTTATGGAACCTCATGGTTAATGGCTTGAAATCGACTTCTTTGGTGGTGTCGATGGTGGTGGAGGCAATGGCCGCTCCTTCGTAGTTGTTGTTTCCCCGCCTCTCGTGCTCCGTCTGGCGTCTGCTTTTGGAGCCCGACATGGTGATTGTTCAAAAAGAATCTATTTCCTGATTTATATTTAATTGAGGCTTCTAAGTCATGTAAAGTTAAAGATAGGTTGAGTTTTTCTGATTTGGCTACATCTCTAAACTGGGATTAAAAGTATGTGCCAGCCTCCTATACCGAACTTGTACAGTTACAAGCAGTTAATGCCATGGTCAACGAGTTTCAAGCACAAGCAGGGGAGGATAAATGGTATGGGTGAGTGAATAGTTAGGTGAGTTTTCAATCAGATCTCTTAGAAAAATGATGAAATTCAACCGCATTCCATAATATCCTATTATGCATGAATGGCTTTCATGGGCCCCGTTGAAGATTAATTGCTTTGTGTGGAAATTGAGGTTGGATAGAGTTCCATCCAAAGAGAACCTTATTGCAAGAGTAGTTTCTTTGGTATCATCGGAATGCGCTCTATGTGACAGGTCTGAAAAAAAACGTCGATCGTCTTTTTCAAGCATGTCCATTAACGAAACAGGTATGGGAGTCGGTGTTATCATAGGTTAGATTGAGTCTGGTAGATTTTAATGGCATATCAGGTCTGCTTACGGCTCCATTCTCTTTGTTGGTTTCAACAAGTCACAAAACAACAGTCTATGGGATTGTAATGACAATGTTATGGTTGATATGGTAGACCGAAAATGAAAAGGTGTTTCAAGGAAAGTCTCATTCAGTGCTTAGGGTGGTGGATGAGGTGAAATATTTATCATTCTTGTGGCTAAAACATAGAGCCAGAATAAAGGAGTTGGCATGGGATATTTAGTGTAATTTTCACTTTCCAATTTCTCCATATAATTCTTTCTTCTTGTTAGGGTCATCTTAGCATTTTGCTAGCGATTTCCCATTGTGTTTTGTGTTTTATAATATCTTAATGTATATAATTTCGTCGTTCAAAAGAAATGTAAAAACATAAAACGAATAATACTGATATATATGAATCAAGACATAAGTGGCATCCTTGTTGTTTGGAGCTCGTTTTATTTTACGATTGAAAAGACATATGTTCAATCCTAAGCACAAGTTTCTACATACCATGGGCGGACTTACATTGGTAGGAAGGGGCCGATCGCCCCCTAAACTTTTTTTACAGTGATATATACACGTGAAAATTCTAATTGCAGCCCATAACATTTTGCGATTGCCCCCCTAAACTTTTGAAACAAAGAAAGAGCAAAATTGTCTCAAACACGTTGTTAGGGGCAGAACTACAATGGGATCTGGTAACCCTCCAACGGTCTACATTCTCTCACTAAGCAGGGTTTTGTAACCGAGTAGATTTTTAATACTTTAACACTCAAATAATCAAAATCTCATAAACAAAATCTATACTTATTAATAAAATAATAACTTTAGTGTCATGTGGCATTTACTTAAGACTCTATTTTTTAATTCTCGTCTAAATATGAATCTGTTCTCAATCTTAGTCTAGGTTTATTTGACTAAAAAACAACTTTTGATACAAGAAATATATAGGAAAATTTTGAAATTTTAACTCTAAATTAGAGTGTATCTTTCTTTGAGAATAAAATCATACCTTATATTTCTTCTTTTCTTCAAATAATTTATCAACAAAAACCGTAGAAATCATCTATGATTCTCTTCATCTATGAAATCGATGCTTGATTGTGTGTTTTCATAAAATGCTTGGTTTATATTCAAATCTTGACAAAAGTTACGGGAATTCTTCATCGATTTCTCTCCAATTTGAACAAATTCATGGCTACCTTTTTTTGGAAATGAAATCATACCCGATTTTAAAAAGATTATATAACCGTCTCAGTTTTACAACCCTCACGATTTGTTTTTATAAAGTCTGATGATAGCACATTCGACAGACTCATCAACGTTCTCATTTTGGGTTCAATTTCATAAAGTTTTCTTCAACAAAAGGTATTTGTTTTTTGTTATATTTAATCTTTTATCATCTGCGATTATGATATAACCTATCATTGTCTATAGTTGTGTTTTTAGATTAATATTATTTTACTTTTATTTTTTTTATTTGAAGGTGATATGCTTAAACAATATATCTTTGGAAAGGTATTACATGATTCTATTTTTAAAACTTTTTTATTTCTTTTTATATGTACTATCATGTTATTATCATGTTTGATTGAAATTCGTTTGATATGTGCAAATTGTTTTGATGTATCTAGAAGTAATATTGGAAATCGTACTTTTATTCCACGATTGACTTTGAAACCCTGAGACAAAGGGCTTACTTTTAAATTTCAAAGAAGACAGTTCCCATTAACAGTATATTTTGCAATGATAATAAACAAAAGCAAAGAACAATCGCTATCTAAAGTTAGTTTGTTTTTTAAACAACCAGTGTTCACACATGATCAGCTTTATGTTAAATTATCTTGAGTTAAAAATAGACAAAGACTAAAATGATTGATATTAGATAATGATGGAAAAATGACCAACAAAACATCAAATATTGTATACAAATAAATTTTTAAATGTTTATCAATTTTCAAGTATTGTTTTTCATGTTCAATTGTTTATTACTTAAAGTTCTTATTTATAAGTTCATTGCATTCCATATTATAAACTATTTAGACGTAAAAGAATTAATAGAGATATTAGATGTAGCTAATGTTAAAATTTATACATAAAAATCGATATATAAAGTACTATCAACAACATTTTAACTTTCGAATCTTTTTAAACAACAATAATATTTTTGGATTGAACCAGTGTGTTACAAGGGTCTTTAGCCTAGTTTATACTAATAAGTCAAAATCTCTATAAGCCACGTGCTATTTTTTTAGGATGTCCACATAGGTCATATCTAGGATTTGGACACATATCCTTACTTCAATAAAAATTACAAATTAGTATATAAATAATTTTTTTTTCTAATAAATGCCCATTATGTTAATCAAATAAACTTTTTCTAAAAATAAACAAAATGATTTATCAAAACTATTTTAATTAGAATTAATTTTGTTAAATTAAACTTTAAGTTCTAACTAACCATTATTAAAATTAAAATACTTTAAACATCGTATTTATTTAAACAATCATTATTAAAATATCAATACTTGCGAAGTTAAACACAATTATAATAAAACGATTACTCACGATAAAATAACATCTCCACTTCAACTTACATCACGATTACATCCTCTCAAATATACATGTTACACTATCTCACAATCTCATATTCATAATTTTAAATTTTTAAATATTACGTTCATTATTTCAATCTGTATAAACACGAGTATCTAACGTAGTTTAAAAAAATCATCGTAATATAAGAGAACTATCAGAACTGATGAGTTGATAAAATATACACGCAAGGCATATATAAAAGTTCATCTTCAATATGAGTTATGATTACAATAAACTAAAATTTAATTGTATTTATATTATCTGTTGGATTCAACCCCATTCTAATATGATCTTTTTTCATTAACAGGACCAACATGTACTACTTATCGTGGTGCCATCTTATTATCTTAAAGCGTTTGTATAATTTTCAAAGATTCGTATGGATGAGCCTTCCATCCTACATAAGAACCGAGGTTTCTTAGTATCATCCTTCCTTAGACACATCAACATCCTATGTATGATCGAAGTTTTACTAGTACCATCTTCCCTGGGACTCGTCACAAGTGCGAGTCGACATTTCCCTTAAATGTCAAGACATCTCCCAACATAAAGTAACCAACAAAGCCAAACCGTCATTAACACCAAGCTATCACATAACAGCAGCAAATCACATGAATCACCTTCAAAGTGTCCAATCTCAATTCTCAACAACTGCGGGTCAGGGGTCACCAGGACACCATAGCCACCAAAATGATACTTGTCTTTTCAAAAATAAATTCATTAAAAGCATCAATTAAGCAGTCATTACAAGCTAGTATAATGGTAAAGCGTCTAAACAATCTCTTAAGAGACCCGCATTCAAACCTTTAACCAACCTAAAGACAGAACAACTAACAGCCTCAAAAATTCGAAGGACCCAACCTGAATCTCCTAATATGTCATAAAAACTATTAGCCATATCAAGCAATCAATAAACACAAATTCAATTCATATAGGGTCTGTCGAGAGGATAAACTTCATCTCTGTCCCGAAAGAGGCATTATCCAAGGATGCCCAACTCCATATAAACTTCTTCCTACTATATTGTATAACTTCTACTAGTTTTTCCTAGAATCAGTTCTTAAAACCATCCATCTTATTTTCTAATATTTTAAAACTTTCACAGTTGAAAGATGCTATTGATCATGTTACTTTGCAATGCATAATTAAGGTTGAAAAAACACTACCTCTGATGATAATCTGTTGGTTCAAATGTAAAAAAGGGATTTTGCTGAAACTACCATGCAGATTGAAAGTAACACAAGAAAGACAAACCAAACGAGATATTATCAAATCATTATTTATTCCATTGTCAAACAAAGAGCAACAAACACTTCAAACAAACCAAAGTAGTCTTTCAGTTCCACCACAAACAAAGATTTCATGTCTCAATTACCACCACGCAGACGAAGCACAAGGTGGAGGGTTGATTCTTTCTGGATATTGTAGTCTGCAAGAGTTCGCCCATCCTCGAGCTGTTTCCCAGCAAAAATAAGCCTCTGCTGATCTGGCGGAATACCTTCTTTGTCCTGAATCTTCGCCTTCACATTGTCGATGGTATCTGAGCTCTCAACCTCCAGGGTAATGGTCTTGCCGGTCAGAGTCTTCACAAAGATCTGCATACCACCTCTGAGACGAAGGACCAAGTGAAGGGTCGATTCTTTCTGAATGTTGTAATCTGCAAGGGTCCGACCGTCCTCCAGTTGCTTCCCAGCAAAGATCAACCGCTGCTGGTCTGGTGGAATGCCTTCTTTGTCCTGGATCTTTGCCTTCACATTGTCAATGGTATCTGAGCTCTCGACCTCCAAGGTTATGGTCTTGCCGGTCAAAGTCTTGACAAAGATCTGCATACCGCCTCTCAGACGAAGCACCAAGTGAAGCGTGGACTCCTTTTGAATGTTGTAGTCTGCAAGGGTACGACCGTCCTCAAGCTGTTTCCCAGCAAAGATCAACCTCTGTTGGTCTGGAGGGATGCCTTCTTTGTCCTGAATCTTTGTCTTAACATTGTCGATGGTATCTGAGCTCTCGACCTCCAAAGTTATGGTCTTTCCGGTCAGAGTCTTGACAAAGATCTGCATACCACCTCTGAGACGAAGAACCAAATGAAGGGTTGATTCTTTCTGAATGTTATAGTCTGCAAGGGTCCGACCATCCTCGAGTTGTTTCCCAGCAAAGATCAACCGCTGCTGGTCTGGTGGGATGCCCTCTTTGTCCTGAATCTTAGCCTTCACGTTGTCGATTGTATCAGAGCTCTCAACCTCCAGAGTGATGGTCTTGCCGGTGAAAGTCTTGACAAAGATCTGCATACCACCTCTGAGACGAAGCACCAAGTGAAGGGTCGACTCCTTCTGGATGTTGTAGTCTGCAAGGGTACGGCCATCCTCAAGCTGCTTGCCGGCAAAGATCAGCCTCTGCTGGTCTGGGGGAATGCCCTCCTTGTCCTGGATCTTGGCCTTCACGTTGTCGATGGTGTCGGAGCTCTCGACCTCCAGGGTGATGGTCTTGCCGGTGAGGGTCTTGACGAAGATCTGCATACCACCCCTGAGACGGAGCACCAGGTGGAGGGTGGATTCCTTCTGGATGTTGTAGTCAGCAAGGGTGCGGCCGTCCTCGAGTTGTTTTCCAGCAAAGATCAACCTCTGCTGGTCTGGTGGGATGCCCTCTTTGTCCTGAATCTTAGCTTTCACATTGTCTATGGTGTCAGAACTCTCAACTTCAAGAGTGATGGTCTTCCCTGTGAGGGTTTTAACAAAGATCTGCATTCCCCCTCTCAATCTCAGAACAAGGTGGAGCGTCGACTCCTTCTGGATGTTGTAATCGGCTAAGGTACGGCCGTCCTCTAGCTGCTTTCCGGCGAAGATCAACCTTTGCTGATCTGGAGGAATCCCTTCTTTGTCCTGAATTTTGGCTTTCACGTTGTCGATTGTGTCTGAGCTTTCAACCTCAAGGGTGATGGTCTTACCAGTTAGGGTTTTCACGAATATCTGCATCTGTAGATTCAAGAATACGAACACAGTAAGAATCAAAACAACAAAATTCTCCACCAGCTAACAGAGAGATGTATCAGATCCAAATTAACGAGCTTGTACCTAAAACAATTCCTCAAATCTAACAAAAACAACGAAATTCAAATAAACCGTAAAATCAACGATCAATATCACTATTGAAACGTTTAAAATTTGGTTACAAAAAAAGAAAATCAACCAAACAATTTCAGATCCATCGTCAATAGATATACACAGTCCCAACAAAAATAGATAATCAGATGAGAGATATCAAACAAACAAACCAACGATCACAAAATTCATAATATCACAATAACATCAACAAAGCAAAGAACATCATATATCAACAAACACAAAGCCTTATTCCTGAAATCAATTTCTCAGATCTAACAATTCCACATGTTTCGCATAAACTACAGAAACCACAACCTCATTCAATGATTCATCTTGTCAAAACATTCGCAAACCGGTAACGCGATAGGGAATCTACCAAACAATTCGTTGATAAGATCTAACCAGATCACTAATTGTTGATCAAACATCCACCGATCATACGATTCATAATCAATAACAGCATGAAGAACAAACATCATAGGAAGAGGATAGCAACATACCTTGAGAGAATGGAAGAGCTTGAAGAGAGATGAATTAAGATGATTTTGCTTTGCTTTTGGTTTTGATTGTTTACGAGATGAAATCGACGATGGGTATGGAGGGGTATTTATAGAGCGAAGGATAAAGAGTCGGTCAAGGGGTGGAAAGTTAACGTGACGGAGATTATAGAAGACGATGGAAGGAGGTTGTGACACGTGTACGGTAAAGATGGTAGGTGATGCTGTCATGTTGTGCACCACACGGCGGGATAAGAACCTTGATTCTAGAAGGGGTGCGTAGCTTCTGGGGTGTGGTAATGTGTACTTTCTTTTGTTTTAAGTTATGGATTTACGTAAATCTTTTTGATAAGCAAAGGACAATCTAGGAGTTTAAGCAATATGCTCTCTTTTGTATGTATAACGGGTGACGTAAACTCGTGCATTATGACGTGGACATTGATGCAGTGAAAAGTCTGTGACGTTAAGTTTAAAAATAAAATTTTTATATCTAAACGTACATAAAGAAAATATCATAATGAACAAAACAAGAATGATAAAATGTGACATTTTATATTTAAAAACAAAAAGATGTAATAATTTTGATGACCTGTACGTTTGTATCAACGTGTCACGAAACTCTTATTTTCGAATAAAAGTATCAAACATAACAAGATAGAATGAACATTACATCGATGAACAAGATCAAAATATGGATCTAAAGAAACTGATGAAAATAACACGATGATGTGAACCCTAGAACAGATACACGCGCGAAGGATGAAGAAGATGAACTCGTGTCTTAGGGATTTTCAGATTAATCTCTTGATTGATGAAATAAAGAATGTGAAATGATAAAGATTTATGTTCCTGTTGAATTCCTTCCGTCTTTTTTATATAAAACCAAGATGGATGGCCCATTTATGGTTTACTCTAGTGTAAACCTTCAACATAGCATCTACAATCCCAGTGGTTTATAAGCAATAAGCCCAATGCATGAATCTAGCTCATTAATCATATTTACATGCAACAACAAAAAACAAAATCATATATTAGAACTAAATCATATTAACATGTTTGTTATTGAATTAAACTAGCATTACGACCCCGGGCATTGCGGAGCTTAAACTGTGAAAAGATTAGCTTTTTTATTTTATATTTAACAAACATTAGTCGTAGAGATTGGTGTTCGGTATAAGATATTGTAGTCAAAACTGAAGCTCACACTGTCGTCTGTGGTGGCTGAAAAAGAATGAAAATTATAATTGAGATCGTAGCAATGAAACTGGTATATAATGGAGACGACAATAGTCCCTTTGACGTTGCTAAGCTGCAAGGGTATGTTTAACGATCAACGTTAAGTAACCTTGTTTACTCAATTTGAAAAGTGTCAAATTTTATAAACCCTTAAACTCCACTAATGAATGATTATAATTAATATATATTGTAGCCACCACCAGCGTAAGGGGTAAGTTGAATTGGTCGGAGTTCGTTGAATAGCTCAGGAGAGTCGCTAAGATCAATGTACATTTGTGCTAGAGAAAGAAGGCCAAAAGAATTTATACAATACCTTTATGCATATGTGCAACACCTTTATACGTAAAAATATTGGTAATTACTAATATATAAATTACATATTTATATCTCATGTGACACCATTGTTCATACTATCTACTGTAAGTTTGGTATTTAAAATTTAGAGTTAATCTCAGTTTTGGTCCCTGTGTTTTGCAAATTGACTCCACTTGAGTACCAACGGTTATTTTGTCTCCGCTTGAGTATCAACTTTTAAAAAAGTTGTATGTTTCAGTCCAAATTTCAAACGGCGTGAGAATATACCGCTAAATCCCACTCACGTGCACCCCATCTGAGGGTATTTCGGTCAATCCATGTCTATCTTCTTGATTTTAATTCATATAGTGGGTCTCACCCCACCCTATCCCAATCTATATCCCAATCTATCTTTTTTTAAAGATAACCACCATCACCACTCCTTCATTCAACCCCCTCCCCTTCCTCCACCAACCTCCCCCTCCAGCTTCTCCAACCTCTACGCCTCCACCAAAAGCCCACTTCACCCCTTCTTCTCCTTCTTCTTCCACTGCTCCCCAATCTTCTCCTACAACCCTATCATCGCTTGCCCCCATGAATACTGCTTCGGTACCTGCAATTGAGCCCCAAACCCCGTGCGTTCTTGGCACGGGATCGCCGCCACCATTGCCCACATCACCAACACCACAACGGAGCTCATTAGGTACACCGGAACCACCAGCCCTGTCGGTTCGCCGCCATGTGGGGCCGCTAGATTCGACGACATCTCCTGAATCTGCTTCGACGCCGACCATGATCTCGCAAAAGGGTACCATAAAGTTCTCAAATTTCCGATTGTTATGTGCCTTACCTATCACCACCATTTACTATCACCAACCACCATAGCCATCACCGACCCATCATCGCCACCGCCAATAATCATCATCATTAGACCCGGATACCACCATCATCATACCACCTGTGAACCCTAAAAACTCCAGGTTAAAAAATATTTAAAGTTATCATTTATTACTATTACTATGCCTTATCTTCCTACTCTAATAAAAGGGTATCTGGGATGACACGTGTCAATACCACAATCATTCTCACCAAAATTTTCCCGCCTCTCTCTCCTATTAAATAATTATTTTAATTACTAATAATACTATTTAACACTTTTTTAGATTTAATAAATTAATAAAAAGATCTATTATTAATGTTATTTCTAAATAAACAATTTTTTTATAAAATAATAAATTATTTAAAGCATAAGACTTTTTTAAAAAATACGAAATATTTAAAATTGGTATTTTCAAAAAGTTATTTTTTTAAAACCAAAATAATTAAATTTAAGAGTTATAATAAGAAAATTTTTAAAAATGACATTTTTATACGGTTTGTTTTAGAACAAAATGTTTATTTTTTTTGAAAAAAAAGTTTTAAAAAGTTGATATCACTATTTTATAACTTACAGTCATTTCTAATATATAATTTCAGTGATATTATATCTTAAATATTATTTTATAATTAATAAATTTTGTTATATTAATTTTTTATTTATTCAACTCGTGTAACACACGGGCTACTATAGCTAGTATATATATATATGTATATGCATGAATTAAGTTGAATCAAACATCATCAAAACAATACTCCATCAACCTTGAATCAAAACAAATCACATCTTAAACATCTAAACACCAAAGCAAACGCATCATTAACAACCCGATTAGTAACTTGAATGACTAGTTAAACTTGTCTTAATAACTAAGCATGTAATTAACACATTTAATCGTTGAACACCTAGCCACCAACCTTCGGCCGACCCCATGCATCATCACCAACCTTGACACTTAGAAATCCTCTACAATTGCCACATATTCTAAGTTATCATTACTAGTTCATTGGTGGCAATCTACTAACCTTTTGACACAACTCTCGACCATCTTCAAACACCCCAAACCGCCACCTTAACCCTTTGGACACTAACCTCTTTAAGACCTTGCCACCTATCCACATAAAACTACAAGTAAGCATGGCTACCTCACACCTTATTACTCTAAACCATAGACCTCATGATGAGGAATACCACCATGAAAACCCTCGGCCGCAACCTACCACAATCGCCTTCATCACCCTCTCGATCTCTCTCCCTCTCGGATCATTATCCACCACCACTAATACCATCTTTACTATCATCCACCACCAATACCATCTTTTCTCTCGGTTTCCATGAACACCACCATCAACCATAAAGAGCACCATCAACCCTACACACTTTCCCGGTTTTACATCATCAACACACACCACCATCTAGACATCTACTACTAAGAGTACGCCTTGAAAAGGTGTGACGCCCTAATCCCGGGAGGATACCGGAAGCGCGTCGCATAGTTGGATTAATATTTTAAACACAAATCAGAGCTTTCTATCTACAGCGGAAGACTAAACATCATTACATATTAACCCAACTTTGTAAAAACATTTTTTTACATATGTCGATTTTTTTACATAAACATCCATTTTACAATATTACACATAACTCCTATCCTATTCCAGCAATCGCCTTGGGATAGCATCCTGATCCAACTCAAGCTTGTTTTCCTCTATTACTAGAGGATCCTTCCTTACCTAGCACACACACAACACACTCAAAACATCAGATAAACTGGTGAGTTCTAAATTTTTATTAAAATATTTACAGCGTCTTATCACATACAAAAATCATATTTATATTGGCAATGTAATAAAATCAACTTTATTACCACTTTGTCCCACCGGATTCGTCCCACCGGACGTCAGTTTCCCACATCTAGAAACTGTCAGTTTCCCACATCTAGAAACTGTCAGTTTCCCACATCTAGAAACTGTCAGTTTCCCACATATAGAAACTGTAAGTATTATCTCTCATCCAGTAGGATGCCAATTTAATCATCTAGGGCCGTCACCACAAGATGTTCACAAAGCTGAGTGATCGTCATCACTCCTTTCTCACTGTACAGTCTACACACACAGGCATCTTACCCTAACTGGCCTGTTGAGATTTACATCACATTAAAACATTTCTTTTACTTATTGCCAATATCATCACATTAATTTGCACACCACACATTCTTTCTTTTAGCACCGGTTTTAACACATTTTCATTTATTATTAACCCCCATTTGACCCATTGGAATCATCACCATCACGTAATGATTAATCAATGTTCAAATAACCATTCTTTAAACCCTATCTGACCCATTGGAATCATTGCCATCATGTAATGATTAATCAATGTTCAGATAGCCATTCATTATCCCAACCATTCATCATCCCAACTTTACCCTAACAGCCTCACAAGCTGTTAGAAATGTATAAACATCATTATCACAGTTCTGGTGCTAAAACATTTAATTCATTTATCATCATATGTGTGCTAGCCCGAATGTTAAAACCAAACATTTGTAAAGGGCTTAGAACTCACCTTATTAACTTTCTCACGACAATCTACACAATCCACGTACACGAGATAACTAGTCCTTCTTTTAATCAAGGTATATCTAAAGCAATAAACCTTGATTCAGTAAACTATTCTCAAACAGGACGTCTATGCGAATGAACACTTATGCGGATGAGTATCCAATCGTGCGAATGGACCTCATGCGACTGAACCATATGTTTGAATCATGCGACTGAACCTCCAGTCGTACGGCTGACCATTCATTCGCACGACTGAGTCCTTATTCGTGCATAGTGATCACTCGTCTTCATTCGGTCTTCTAACCAGGCGACTGGGTTCTCAGTCGCACGACTGAACCTCTATTCGCACTCAGTCGCACAACTAAACTCTCATTCGCACGACTGAAGCATGCGACTGAGCCCATTCGTCTGAAACGGATCAGCAGCTGTGTTCTTGACGTTTTTGATCCAAACTTACTCAAAATTTGAGTTTTAACCATACAAATCATGTCATATTCAAAACAGATCATATACACATCATTTACAATGGTTTCAGATCATTGTTTTATCAAAACTTCACAAAAACTCGGATCCGAATTCCCGGATTTTAACTTAGGAAAAGAACAAGACCAATTCAATGATTTAAACATGTTATTGGATCAGTTTCAATCATATACACAGCTTACAACATAATAGGATTGCCCCGTGACATTCAAAACTTACCAAAACGGAGTTATCTTGGTCAATTTCATGGGAACAGGGGTATTTGAGTGTGAAGGGAACAAGAAAATGGAGTAGATGCAGATAGAAATCTGCTTTTGAACCCTCTGCACCGCCTTACTTATCCACACCTAAAACTTAACCGCCTCACCTCCAATCGTACGACTGAACCATTCGCACGGCTGAATTGTGCGACTGAAGCTCATACGCCTACTATTCGTGCGATTGAGTGTCAATCGCCCGTAAGGGGTGCGACTAAAGTTCATTCGCATGCAATTCATGTGATTGAACACTAATCTTCACAAATAAACTCAACTTAATTAAATAAACATAATTATAATATGATTACAAGTCTAGATTTAAAAACCGGATGTTACAAAAGGATCAAGGACCTTCATCCAAAAGCTCGGAACATCAAGAATTCCGGAAGCTAATTAATCACTTTTCTCAAACAAACAAGGTTAGAAACCTTAAAGTAAGTAAGCAAGTGTTTAAACAAACACATACATATTATCATCAAAAAAAACCCATAATAGTGTGTTATTTATTTCAAAACTCAGTAAGAAGCAAGTAAAAAAAATTGAGAAAAATAATGGTGTTAAAACAAGGATTAAATAATAAAAATTTCTTAAAGCCTTAAGTATTTACAAAAATCATATTAAATATTCAAAAGACTGTGATTGTGGGAATAAAATCAGGAGTATGTTTAGAAATACTAGACTTATCTATCTGTAAATTTTAGTATATTAAAATTGAGTAAATTAATTTATATGATTTAAATAAGGGAAAAACAAGAAAAATCCTATATGGGAGAACCAAACCCAGTAAAAATCTGGAAAAATTATATAATGATTATAGTATGTTTCAGAAGCTCTATAATAAATTTCATGATTTAATTCCTTCATATAGCTAAAATCTATATTTTATTATGTTCTGTAATGGAAAAATAATAAGAAATACGTAAACTATTTAATAAATTATAGAAAATTAACATAAGTCATTAGGTTCTGATATTAACAATATTTTCGTAAATTTCGTAATTTTTAGAGACATGTACCTATTTTTCTTTAATTTTGGAATTTTGGAAAAAATACTGTAAATTATTTACTGAGAATTAATAATCAGGGAATTTATGGAATGTATTAAACCATAAAATAAATGTTCTGGAAAAATTTGGGAATTTTTCAATAACACTAACTATTTTTTCTAATTTATGATAATTTTATATTAATTCTAGAAAAATATCAGAAATTAATTAATTGTTGAAATTTTTATATAATAACTAATATTTTCAGATGTTGTTGCTATTAAACTTTTAAAAATTTTGAATCATAGTTATTATTTTAGAATTCTTAACTGAGGTGCTGAAAATTTTAAAGAAATTTATTTATTTTTTCTTTCTAACTTATAACTAATTTTTATAGTTATCGCTGGAATTAAGGTGAGATTTATAGCCCCGTTTCTACTGTGATTTTGGGGGACAAAACATATTGTTTTGTGTTTGATGCAAGTAAATAAGACTTTTTGAGATAAATTGTCATGTTGGCGTAAGATACAACCACTAATTCGGATAAGTAACCGTCTGATAATATTGGTAGCTACTTAGGAAAATATTTTCTGCACTAACATGATGAGTGTAGTGATGCTATATTATCTTATTTTTATGATTTGTATTTGTGACATTTATGAATCACCTGACATATAAGTAGGTTTGGTTGTAATCTTATTTATGTTGCATCAATATGTTTGTTTGGTTATTAAACCTATGTTTCTTACTAACATTATGTTGACTATTTTGAGTATGCTTTTTCAGGATATCATCATGCCTAACAACATTATGTTCTCATTTGATGTGTATAATGGCTGGGGTGAAATGGTGAGAAAAGTTTGTGTAAATCTAACTGTTAACATGTACGATCTTAGCCTATCGGTTGACGCTCACTTCCACCGTCTCTGAAGATGTAGCAGTTAGAATAAAATGTTTTGTAATAGGGTTATATTAAATTTTGTGTACTAACGTTAATGTAACCCGAACTAGTATTATAATATGTTAATGTATTATATTTTTGTGTTACTTGTTAATTTTCTGATCAATACGTTCTGAACGAACTGGTCACATCTAAAGCATTTCACGCTTCTGTCGGGATATGACACCACCCTAGCCACCGACGAGCACCATCATCTTTGTTTATGTTCGAACACCGCATCAAACCACCACCATCACCACCAGCAGCACCAACCAACGCCATCACCCAACCAGTCAACCACCATCGCAACCAAACCACCACAGTCATCAAACCACCGCCGCCACCAAACCATCACCGTCACCAAACCACCAATCGTACCAAATCGAATCTAGATCTGCATCAATGGTGTTCCATGGTGATTGCAGAAATCATGGTTGTGTCCATTAATCGAATTAAATCGATCCAAAGCATAAGGGGGAAGGGAGAGAGAGAGAGAGATGGTGTCGGTGGTAGCCGCAGCGTGCTGGCGGTGGCGTGTACCGACGATGGAGGCAGTGGTGTGTGTCGGCGACAAGGTTCTGGGTTGAATGAAGGAGTGGTGATGATGGTTATCTTTAAAAGAAGATAGATTGGGATAGGGTGGGGTGGGACCCACTCTATTAATTAAAATCTTTAAAAGAATATAGACATGGATTGACCGAAATACCATCAGGTGGGGTGCACGTGAGTTGTATTTAACGGCATATTCTCAAGCCGTTTGAAATTTGGCCTGAAACAGACAACTTTTTAAAAATTTGATACTCAAGTGAAGACAAAATAAACGTTGACATTCAAGTGGAGTCAATTTGCAAAACACAGGGACCAAAACCGAGATTAACTCTAATATTTAGAACAAAGTCAAAGTTTTGAAGCATTAAATGCATTCAATGATAGTACATTCATTTAATAGTTGTAATCCTTGCTTAAGAACTTGTATATACAAGTTGATAATTAAAATATATTAAATTATTCATATATTCCAACACAACAGAACCTGTTTGGTAGCAAGCCTAACTTCATTGATTAGATGGTATTGTTCAATAAACAATACTGTTGTAAAAAGAAACAACGTTGCAGATTATGGTTGTTTATATAATGTGATGATTAAGATATATTAGTTACTAGCAATTTAAGTTTTGTTTACTATGTATTTATGAATGAAGTGAGATATATACATGAAGGGATGACAACAAAATGCTAATAATCGAATTATAATCAAAATAACTCAAAGAGAAAAACAAACTAAATTAATCAAACTGGTTGAGAAACCGGTTGTTTGGTTATGATGTTTTCAATAACCATTCATATGTTTATGTTATCTATACTATATATAAAACATATGAAAATGGTTATTTTAAGATACCATAAAATTATGAATAGTTTATTTATTCAATGCATAAGATATAACTACTTTTGAGGATAAAATAGTATTTATAACGTTATTTACATATTACCCCTTTACAATTAGTTACATAATAATCTTACACTTTTTAACACGTATATAAAATTTTACATTATCTACCATATAACCAAGAAAACTAAATTTGTTTTAACATTTCAGCCGTATCTTTTAACATATCACATTTAAAAACTTTTTGAGACTATAAACTGTTTTTTTAATGTTTTGTGGCAAACTTTTTGCTTAACCGATCTTTTTTTTGTGAGATATAATAAGTTAATGCTTAAATATACAAGTAATCATGCAGAACCAATTTATTTGGTGTTTTAAATTATATAATAGACTTTTGTAAAACTATTACAAGAACAATAAAATATTAAAAACACGCGGCGCATGTAAAATACCGCCCCGCCGTATTGCGCGGGCATCATTCTAGTGCTTGTAAGTATATGAAATTAGAATTGACTCAATCCTAGGGATATTAATACCAGTCTTTATATTCTTACTTTTATAATTAACTAGGGTTGAAACCAATGCTTTGCTGCGGGGTCTTGTCAACGTGGAAACAATATTAACGCAAAAGTCCGAAAAATCAACAACTTGTTTTGGGTGTTGAAGTGCTATAATAGTTTTAAACAAGACATACATTGTGACAACCCTAAAACTTTTATTATAATATTACGATTATATTTACGTTACAATCACGATTATATTATGTTTGGTATGTATATAAAAATGGAGTGTACATATGCATGTTTGCATGCATATACATTAGAAGGTTACGTATGCATGTTGTATACAAGTACATATATGTAAATCGCGTATGCATGTTTACATGCACGTATATAATTTAAGCATACATGCCTATATGTTTTTATGTACATATCTAGCCTAATTATGCATGTAAGTAAATAAATATTTTTGCATATATATATATATATACACACACACGTAATCTAAAGTAATGATTATCTATACTACTAAATATGGGTATGAATTACTCATGCAAACGTAAATTAGATACCACAACAAAACGATAACCCAACCTAAACATCACAAACACTTAAAACCAATTCGTTACTAACTCAAGTTAACCATAAACTTGGGTATTAACCATTTAACCAATTCAAGCACCAAGCCACAAGAAACCTCGGTTGCATGACACTTAAACCGTCTATATTTTTTTATGTGGAACACCATCATTGCGATAAGGAACATGGCAAGCTTTAGAGCAACCATCGGCCACTAAGCATACACCAAACATCACCATCAATTGCCACCTAGCCTATAGGGTTGAGTAAGCATCCCTATGAATGTTGACTCATCTAGGCTAATGCCTAGACTCCTTGATGACTCATTAAAGCTAGAACCGACCTTAGGTGCATACATATACCCCTTGGATATATCACGGACACAACATGCAATCCTAAAACCACCACCTTGTGCTCTAAAATCCTCGGGTTCTCCTTGGAACACCTCACCCGCATACTACAATCATTTCCATCATCAAATTCTCTCAGCCCCTAGCCCCAACAACCGTGAACAACACCACCTTCTGTCCCTCTCCATCTCTCGGTTCCTTAAGCACCCGAAACAAACACCACCATCCTCCTTTCTCTCGGGTTCACTACAAGAAAACAACCATCACCCAACCACGACCAGCTTCAGCACCATCACACTCTATCACCACCTTTTCTTTCTCTCCCTCTCACTCTCGGTTCCTACACAAAGACCCCACCACCATCGCCAACAAACATACCAACAACAACCAACCACAACCAACAACAACTAAACAACAACCACACCACCATCACCAACCGTATCACTACCCACAACCATCATCACTCTCACAACCCTCCTTCTCGGTCTCAAGGTAGCCAAAAACCCCCTCAAAAAGTTTAATTCATTAATCTTTATATTTTGTTACATATGTGTTATAAAACACATATATAATTAAGTTTTGGTATTAAAACACCAAAACCAACTTTGAAAGCATTTTTAAGTTCTTTAATCACAAGTAATGAGTTACAAAAACTCAGAAAACTGGTGATAAAAGGTATATTTTAAATTTACAAAGATTAACTTTTAAAACTATTAAGAAAATCTAGTAAAATATTAAACAAATGCGATTATGGGAATAAACATTGAAAAATCCTTATTTATATATTGAAATATTGTTCTGGAAACCTTGACAAAATTTTGATATGTAAAATAATTTATATAAATTGTTTTAAATAATGAAAAATAGAGAAAATATTAAAAATATAAATAAATACGGGAAAATTCTGATAAATTCAAAGAATGATCCTTTTGAAGTATAAAAGTCTCTGGAGTTATTTTAGAATTTATTTCCTTATTATAAGTAACATACGAATTTTTATGTATTCTGCAATAGAAAATTAGAATAAATAATTAAATTATATAATAAATTATGAGAAAATCATGGATATAATATTAAATTCTAATCTACAGAATGTGTAATTTTCATAATTTTTAGAATTATATAACTATTTTTGTTAAATATTAAGTTTATTATAAAATTTACAGAATCTGATTTGATAAAGTTAGACCTTGAAATATTTATATGATGTTCTATGTTATATAATAAGCTGTCTGTAAAATTTTAAGAATTTATCAATTACAAAAGCTATTTTTAATCAATTATGGGAATATTGTAAAAATTACAGAAAATAATCTGTTTGGAGTTAGATATTATAAAAATTTTGGGATATTACTAACTATTGAAATAATATTCTATAAATTTTTGGTGATTTTTGGATAACCGAAGGTAATTTTGATGATTTATGAAGACTTTGGACAAATTTATAAAGTAATTATGTATAATAAATTATTTGTTGGAAATTTTGTGATAACATTTATAGATTACCTTATAACTGAACTTCCAAAAGATACTTACATCTGAGGTTCTAAAATTTTAAAGAAAATATTGTCTGATACTGTGAACTATTTTATAGGTTCAAGTTTGGAGACACGGTAAGTTTCATAGCCCCATTTTGATCCTTTTGGTATTCATAAAGTTTTTAGGGAAAAAGCATACTAATTGGTTTGATGTACTATTTTTGAAAATATTTTGATGTTTACTGTCATTTGTGATACAACCATTAATTCGAATGAGGAACCGTCCGATAATATTAGTAGCGCTACTTAGGAGAATATTTGCACCAACAGGACGAGTGTTGCTGCTATTTTCCTGCACCTAACCGAATGAGGGTTGAGATGTAATATTATCTGATTTTGTGAATTATTTCGTGACAGTATGATTATGTTGTGAGCAGGTTTGGTTGTAATTTGTGCATCAACAAAATATTTTGTTTGGATATAAACCTATGTTTCTCACCAACGTTTTGTTGACTGGTTTAAGTATGCTTTTTCAGAAAACAATGAGTAACTCTTTTGACTGTAGCTTTGAAGTATACAATGGTTGGGGTGAAGTAATCGGGAGGGTATGTGTCACGTTAACCGTCAACATCGTTGACGGTAATGTGTACGTTGACGCACACTTCCACCGATTCTGAAGACATGCTATAGTCCAGTTGTAAAATTACATCTAATTTTGAAAATTATGTATAAGATGTAATCCCAAATATTATAAATAAAAGCATGTCTTATGTTGTGTTTTTATGTATGTGTATTTATCGTGCTACTTCGCTATAATTAATGTACTCTGATAAAACAAGTCACACCCGAACCGCATTTCACGCTTCCGCCGGATGTGACATACATTAAGGGTACATTGAGTCTAATTAGATACACTTTATTCTTGTAATTCTAATTCCTGTTTTATTCTTCTTGAATCTATGAGCTTAACCTCATACATATGCGGCCGTGGAAATATACTTGTATGTATTCTGTTAATGTTGCAGTTATGAGATCATAATAGGATTAAAAACATATGCCTGTGATTACAATATAAAGAATCAAGAATGCATCAAAGACATGATGAGGCTTGAACGTTTGGTTGTCAACAGGAATGATAACTGCAACTTTTGATTGTGGTTTGTTGAAAATGCCAATATATAAGAGCAAGATATATAAGTTATTCTACAATTGTTTTGGTTCTTATACATATTTAAGAAACTACTTTTCGCATCAGTTTAGAAAATCCAATAAACAACACTGAATTGAAAATGGATTTTTTGTTTTGAGTGTTTCTAATCCAAATTGTGTGTTTAGATTTATGCATCATCATCACGAATGTGAGACCAAACGTAATGGGCATTGGGGGGGCATTATAGCACTTAAAACATCCTTACACTACCCCCGTGGGCATTATAGAGGTATTATAGGTAAGGACGTTTTCACCATAACACCATAACTTCTCATAAATCTCATAATTGAGTAATGATTGAGGGTATTCAAAACATTAACCATTACACATGTTTTTGACAAATATAATAATAATAATAATAATAATAATAATAATAATGCTGAATAATAATAATAATAATAATGCTGAATTGGCGCCGATGTAACTTTATAAAATGGCTCTCTAGGAGCATTAAGCATTACATATGGTCCGAGTCAAACCTTACATAAAGATAATAACCGAAAGCAAGGGTCAAAACACTGTAATTCACAGGGTAGGAATTACTATAAAATGAGTAACCTAAATAAGAAAGAAAGCTAACTATTATAAGACAAAACAATGGTCGAATCAAAATCCTTAATCGCCAAATATGACCCTTGATATAATATTAGAAGAAGAGGGCCTTAAAATTAGAACAATACTCGCAGAAACTTTAGCATTCTTAGCCTTGATACATATCAAATTCATATCGACATCATTTGAAGTTTTTAAAGTTTCAGCCTCTTGCTTTTTACACCAAAGCCCACTCCTCATTCTTCTTTTGTCTCTATAATCAACTCCAGCCACATCCTAAACCATAAAATTAGTAACTCAAAATTTGGTTTATTTGAAGAGATGAACTGATCAACACTTGACAAATAGAAACATTAGTTCGAACCTTCAAAGATGGAAGACCCAAATAATCTTGCAAGCTAATTAAAAAAAAACATCAGCATACGTCAAACAAAACACATATCAGGAACCCAATTAAATTTAAATTTATTTGTGACTAAACCCTTCATAAGATGCTAAGTATGCAATTTTACGGGCGTTATGTGCACAAAACAAATTGGAAGGTATCTCTACAAAACCTGCTTACGGAGAAGACATCAGATATATGGAGCTTCAATAAAAACAATTCACACTTTGCTTTTGTTTAGTGTTTACTACTAGAAAATGCACAAAAAAACGTTAATAAATTATATGGAACTGTATTTCGGATAACTGTCAGAAAATAAATACGTCACAACACAATTCAAACATCAGAACATTTATCAATGCTTGAATAGAGTTCATTCAAGTTGCAAAAGTGCTTACAATTGGAAATCGATTTGATCTATAATTTGGGCACAAACGATTTTGATCTACCATTTGGGAAATCATCATCTTTTCTTCAATAGATTAAGACGATGATTTCGAAATATTAGAAACGATCTTGATCTATCTTGATCGAAAATCAATATACAATTGAAACAAACTAATAGAAAAATTGCTTGTAATTTTAGTTATATCAATGGATATTTTTGTATATTGTATTAATTTGTTGATCAAGAAAATAACAATATATTTTAAGCGAGTTAGGTGTCACGGGAATGCGGGCTGAATTTAATACTAACGTTATTTGGGATTTGTAACTAGCAGTGACCTTAAGCAAATAACTACTTGGGCTTAAGTAATATTTGGTTTTAAATATAGTGCTAATTAAATATAACTAGTTGAAGTCTGCCTCGCGCGTTGCGCGAGTATTTTAAAACCGATAATTACCAGTACAACTCTAGTTTCAACTCTTGGCTCAGATCCGACTTCTCATTATGGCTGCGAACCAAATGTGGTTGCCACGCCAAAATAACGGATTTTTTTTTGAAATCATCACAACCAACGAATTGAAGCCAACACGATGCAGCACAATGACAAACATAGCTTTGGTTCAGACCTGGTCATTGCTTCTAGCTGCAGACCATCTACCAATGGGTAAAGATTCCCATTGCTTCTAGCTGCAGACCATCTACCAATGGGTAAAGATTCCCATTGCTTCTAGCTGCAGACCATCTACCAGTTTTTTTAAAGCTATTTTCTATATTTACATGTTTGACCGTTAAATGGGTAAAGATTCCCACCTTTATAATTACGAAAATGACACAAAGACAATGGAACACCCGAGTAAGACAACTTACCTAAGGAATTATCTTCTGTATTCCAGTAGTGGTACACTGGTACGGGTAAGGAAAGATTGCTGTATGTGGGTGGAAATGGTAAAAGAGGTAAAGTCATTAATAGCACAATCCATCAGTAATTCTTGTGGTAATTAACATTTTCAGCATTGTGTTAAGCACCCAAAAGTGAAATATACAACATAATAGAATGATATAATAAATCAGCTTACCCAACAGAAAAGCAATTTGTGTTGAGTGTCTCTCATAAGAAAGTCAAGAGCAGATTCCATATTGTACCTGTACGAAGTTCATAAATACTTATAAGCACAGCAACTTGTATTAATATATAAAAAATCAATAACATAAATATATGGTAAGCATAGAAATTGCAATCCATACAAGTGGCATGACTTATTCGCTTAAAACCAAATAGAAAGCGAAAAAAGATTCAATTATTAATAAGAAGCTGGTAATATTAATTAGAATACCTTGTTGTTGATGTCCAGACACCTACATTGAATCTCGTAAAGCAAAATTGCAAAAACTCATCACAATAAGGTCTCTTAAACACTGCAAAAGCAAACAACAATCAAAGTCAGCAACTTGTTGAGTAGCATAAAAAAATAAGTAGAGGTCACGGGATGCCAAGATACATGGTTCAGGTAGGGTCAAAACAGGTTCAGGTTGAAAACGGTCTTTCTTAGTATGGGTCAGGTTGGGTTTACCAAAAGTAGGCTTTTGTCCCTTATTAAATCGTTTATAAGTTTAGACTTATAACTAATTAAGTATTAAATGTAGTCTCTAAGCAAGACTTTCAATCCGTTTTTAACCTGTTTGACTTTCACCCGCTACCCTTTTAAGTAGTTTTTAGACAAATTTGAGAAAAATCACAGGCCACATCATCACAGTAAGAATCTAAACCTGCTCTTGATCCATGCACTGTGTCTGCTTTGGGCCTAAAAATAATCCCAAATCAATCCAGATCATATCTAGCAGCTCCCGTATGCATCATCTCAACAGCACAGCACGCGAGCCCGAAGGTCATCCGCCAGATGGACCCACGGCGGGCCAGTTCATCAGATCGTTAACCTTGGAGATCACGAACTCCGCCGCCTTCGACAACCCCTCAGGGGAGGCGGTTGAGGGTGGGCCCGGGCGGGAGTATGGCGCCGGAGAGGAGAAGGATTCGGCTAGTGACGGGAGGGTTGTGTGGATCGACTATTCATTCCAATTTTAGGCTCAGATATCATGATTCAATGTGGCTGCAAAACATGTTGCCGCGCCAAACACCGAATATAAATTTATATCATCACAGCCTAAGAAGTATGTGGTAATGCGCGTAGTGCTCCTGATCACAATCTTAGGCAACAAAACAGCCTGCCATTTAGGGTCAACACCATCCAAATTCATCAACCTCTTAAGCCATGCCCTTCATCATAGAGTGACACAATCATAACCAACATATAAACCATCTACCAAAGTATCATTTTCTTACAGTTTATAATGCTCACGAACAGGGCAAAACAAACTCAAAGGAAACTTTCATTGCAAGCATCAAATCATTAAGAACAATAGAATTGCTTACCGTTCATTCAACGACATTTTAAACATATAGAGGTATAAATTGATACCAATGGTAAACACGACAACCATGGATATGAATTTGGCTCAGACCCGGCCGCCGCCTCTAGCTGCAATCCATTCACACACGGTTGCCACGCCAGGACAACAACCTGTTCATGCTCGGATCATCACAGCCAAAGAACAGCCTGGCATAAACCCAACTTACGATCCAACGAATGGAAGCCAAGACAAAATAGAACAACCACAAACACCCAAATCAGTATCACATTCAAGAACAAATCAAAAACCCAAAACAGTATCATATGCCAGAGGATCATAATCACAGGACATAATGAAATAATCAAACATCCAGATTGCCCTAATACTGGAATCAATACTCCATTTGCTCCATATTATGCTCCGGATATGGTTCAGGACACAATATGTAGAAGTCAACACAATACACCAAACAAAAACTGTCAGATTCATCTAAAAAACAAACATGCAGCTTGATCAGCAGCTGGATAACCACTAATTGCAAACCCTAGCCACCAATTCCAATCAAAATCGAACAAATTAACAACAATTGAAGCATAATTAGACAGTAGTAGCAACATACACAATCGAACGAAGGCAACCCTAACTCAAACAGAGTAAGAGCTCATCAAATGCGTGAGACCACAACACCAAATTCGACAAATAGACCGGACAAAAATCACATGCAGATCCAAAGAAGAATTACCACATTCCACAAAACATAAACAGAGGAGACACAGAGCCATCAACGCCATAACAACCAACAACAAAGACAGAGCAAAGAGGGAACACCACGAACCTGCAAATCGGAGAGGAAAGCAAGCAGAGATTCGAGCGGTGGCTGCAAGCCACAACGCCACCGCCACACCGCCACCGCCACACCGCCACCGCCACACAGCCACCGCCACACAGCCACCGCCATACCAACACCAACACGTCCACCACCACACCGCTGCCACGCACCACACCAGCGCGGCCGCACCACACTCGACCATGCCATCACACAATCGGAGCGCCAGTTCGATTGATGGGGTCGATTTGGAAGAGGGATTCTGCTGCCATTTTACCCAAATTTTTCTTTCAAAAAAACCCTAATTTGAAACACACATACATACAGGAGGTAGAGAAAGGAAACAGATGCGATACGACACACGGGAGACGGGGAAACGATAGCCAAGCCGGAGCGACCGCCTCCACCACCTCCGGCACCATCAGACACCGATTTCGCCCTCTCTAAAATCTGTCTGTTGCAGGCAGTGGCGTTTCATGCGGTGGCGGTGGCGCCGACTATTCGCGGTGGCACCAGCGAGCGACGGTGGCGGCAGCGAGCGGCAGTGGCGGCAGCGAGCGGTGGTGGCGGCAGCGACCGGCGGTGGCGGCAGCGAGGGTGACGATAGAGCAGAAGGAGAAGCGGTGTGGTAATACTATTCATTTACTATTCATTGAAGTTGGTTTTTAAATATATAGGGAAATTGTAGATTTGGTCTTGGCCCGCAAAAGACGAAGGTGGCCCGCTACTAAAATAATTTTGTCCACAAAATCAGTCCATATTACACTGCTTACGGTTACAGATGCAACTATCCGATCTTTTTTCCCTTTTCGGGTAGATCTTCTAATTGACAACAATAGGTATCGGCCATAACTAAAGAAATTCTTTTTCAAAGGAGGTAATGCCTCTCATTTTGTCAATAAGGGAGAGGTTGGGAGATAGCTCTTAGCCTGTTGGTTGCTTGCTTGAAAACCTCGCTATTACAGAGCGGTGGCTCTGGAACATTTTACAGCGAGAAAATCACTGTCTTATTCTTCTCGGTCGGGATTGAGTTGTGAATTCTGGTGATAAGGCTTGTGATGTTCGATCTAAGATATTCGAATCAAGATCCGGATAGAATTGTTGGCTTTCTCAATAGCTTTCTCGGCCGGAAAAGCAGCTCCTAATTCCTATCTCGGTAGCTTCATCTTCTTCGGGAGCTGAGAATGCTTCTGCTGCCGAACCGGGAGGGACAAAGAGGCTTACATGCCTTATTTAAAAATGGAAAACACGTCTTTCTGGGTGGGGGTATTAAATCCTTAACTTACCTAATTTTAATTTAGTGAGAAAGCGCGTGTACTTGAGGATGCCAGTTGTCGAACCAAAGAAAAGTACCTTCCCCATTACCCACTTTGGACCGGATGAAAGGTCTCATAGTGTCCCTCAAGTTCAACGATTTCCTCCAACTACAGGAACAGTCATTGGGGATGCAACCCTTTATTGATTCTGTTTTTTTCCTATTTGAGATAGATGAATCAATGGAACTTTGATCCCCGGTTCCTGCTTGGTCTAATGTCTGGGTGCGTATGGCGGTACACTGAGACACCTTTCAAGTCGGCTGAAAAATAAAATAAATAAAGGCTTTCGTCGTCTTTTTCCCGCTTTCACCTTCGATTGCGAAGGGCTTTTTTCCCGGTTTTCAATTCCTCTCCGGCGAGGTTGAACTTCGCATCACAAAATTTTCAGTGACACGATAAAAATCCTTCTCCATCATGAAATTTGTGTCTAATCCAATAAGTCATTGTAAGTAAGTCACAAATAGATTTATTTTATAGTGGTTCATGATTTAGAGGATAATCCAAGTGAGTTTGACTGTTTGAAGATGGAACCCGAATATGTTAATTGGTTTGTTTTATGTTCGATTTTTTGTCTGAGACCCCTAATTTCTACAGAATTTGCTTACATTTGTGATATTCCTGGGTTTAGGGCAAACTATTTTGCACATTAGAGCCAATGTGAAATGAAATTGAAGTTGCATGTGCTCCAACCGATGTACAGTTGCCTCAATAACCATTACCTGATGTTGGCTTGAAGAAAGCGACACCAAATCATATGAATCATCAACAGATTAACTAAAAAATGGATTTTAAAACCCATAAAGGTTGATTATCGAACTCATAAACTGGTGACAATCAGCATTATTAAAGAAGTAGACAAAAGAAAGTCAATGCTTAGACTATGTGTTACCGTTGCACCCTTGGGCATTGTGCGGTGCCACATCAACTAGTCGTCCCCCAACACCATTACACCCCTACTTTAAATGGGGTGTTGGGCTACCCCCTTGGGGCTGGTCACGACACTCTGAACGGTAATATTACTGTTTTTCCTCAACAACCATCCTAAATTCTCCATTCAAACCCCACCATTTCAAAATACTATTCCTCTCAAACTCGAGGGCGGACCTTAGAGCAACTGGTAAGGTTGCTGCTTTGTGACCTTGAGGTCATGGCTTCTAGCCGTGGAAACAGTCTCTTGCACAAAAATTGTGCAAGGAAAGGTTGCGTACATCTGATCGCTTCGCGATCCGGCCCCTCCCCGGACCCTGCGCAAAGCGGGAGCTTCATGCACCGGGTATGCACATTCCTCTCAAACTACATCTTCAAATTATATAAACTCAATTCTTCCACACATACAAATCCTACATTATAAACTAACATTAATGTTGTGTCTATAAAATTACATCTAACCTAATAATTGATTACATGGTTATCCACATGTCAATCTTATATTCACTCTCAGCCTTTATTTTCCCGCCCATACTATAAGACCCGAATTATAAAAAGCGCGGATCCTAACCCGACCCATGTATTCCAATTTCTTTTATAGATACGCTTTTTTGCATCTTTCTAAAACTTCTCTCTACAAATTAACCCTAATTGTTTTCTTCTTTAATCGCGCCGTGTTCTTGATTTCACCGCAACACGTTAGTTTTGCCCCATTTTGTTCTTGATTTCATATATATTTGTCTTATGATTTTTACTTTTAATCGACTATCTCAAACCCCAAAAGGGATATACATAAATTTTGATTGCAGTGCTATGAATCCTCGCCGACTTCCGAAGATTTAAAGTTTTAATTTTTAAACAACTGTTTCTAACCATATTACGAAGGTTCTTGTGCGATTCACAGGTAAGTTGTTCCTGCACTTTCAATTTTGTGATTGTCTTTCTTTATAGTATACCCTGGTAAATCAATTGATTATGTTTATCGATATCTGATGTTGTTGGTTGATTTGTTTGCTCTGATCTATTACTGAACCTATTGTTCGATTTTCTGTGATTTCGAAGAATCACATTGACACAATGTGTTTGTTCCTAAGATCTATAATATATTTTCATCTTTGATTTTTTCTATTATATTGATGATAAATGACATATCAATAATCAATGATTAACCACAAATTTTATATAGAAATATTGAAATAAGATGCGTATGCACAATAATGAATGAAGTTTACATTAGTATGTAGCTTTTCACCTCTAGAAGTTAGAGATTTTTGTAGCAATCTCATTCAATTCTTATGAATGCTTTCTTCTTTAATTTGTTTCATCATTGTTCACATGACTGGAAATCAGAGTACTGTAGAGCAGTACAACATCACTGCTATAGATTGCTGAATTTTTTTTAAAAGTTTGATCATAAGCAGGAATCTTTTTATTTATAATTGCAAGTTGAATAAAAATGTATTATTATTATTGGTTTATATTTAGGTTTTGAGATTTGACGGGTTTTGTTGTTGAGTCGAATACATAGCTAATGGCGGATCAAATTTGGGGTTTAGAAGTTTGGTGAGCACTGAGGAGGAAAAGGTTAATTCGATTCATTTGAAGTCTTCAGCTGTAACTAAGACAAAATGCAAACATATTAACACCTTATAGTTGAGAATAAGCTTTTTGTTTCAAAACTAAAGTTCTAGGGCTTTAATTATAAATTATACATCAGCTAATTCATAAAATTCACTTGATTAAATTAGGATCATGAATTTATTAATTGTTGGTTTAACAATTGAAGCTGGTGTCTAAATTATTGTGATTTAATATAATTTTAGTTGTGATATAATCAAACTGTTTTAAAAATTTCTTAAGATGTTGAAAACGCCTAGCAGCACGACACTTGTATTGCTCTCCCACAACCCCACCCGAACCTGGGTGATCTATCCATGACCAGGATGAAGCAGAAAGTATTCGTGGTGGCCGAATTTTATATCGCCAAGAAAATACTTAGTGAAGTTGTTACTACTCTGGAGGTCACAAATGTTATAAGTTTAAAGTATCACATGTGATGAAAAATAATATTAGGGTAAAAGTGATGTTTGCTTAAGAAAATTATCTTATCTAGGAATACTTTTAATTATTTGGTACATTAACATGAACTTATGGACTTAAAAGATAGCATCAACTGATGCGAAATATAGATCTAACATGTAGTCATGTATCAAACAAAATTACCATTTAATTAAAACACCAATATTACCCTAATTTTCTTATGTTTCTTTGTTCATGTTTGCAGTAAGAGATACAAACGACAAAGATGAGCCTGATGGAAGGCAGTTTTTCATATGTTTGAATTTCTCATGTCTTTTAAAGTAATTTATTCAAATCAATTAGGCATCTAAGTTGTATTCCATAAGACATGAAAGGACAAAGACTCTTGTAGAGATTTGAGAGAGTTGGCTAGATTGTAATGAAACCATTTGTAGAGGAAGTAGTGCTGCAAATATTAGATTGAGGTTTTTGCATAAGTGATCTTGATGTCTGAAAGAATCACCAAGTCATAGGCATCATCTACTGCTCAAGTCTCTATACAAACAACCGACCATCACAAAGTTATGAGTTATATTGTTTTTTATGCAGCCCGTGTAATACACGGGTCTATAACCTATTTTGTTAATATATAACTAACTAAATTAAATATAAAAATAGTTAAATAATGATTATTGAATCACCAACCAAGCCCCTTAACGTGTACAACCTTATACACAGGAGGAGCTCTAGTAAAATAAACTTTACGTTTTCACATACAAATCCATAAATATAGGCGAGTCCCATTGCTACTATAAACAATTTCACACAATAAAGTTTAAATAAAAAGATGAAAAAAAAAACACTATCAACATTCATGCTTTATATGAAACAATTTTTTTTGGAGCTAACCCGAACTAACAACCCATGATCAAATTCCGGCATTGGAATTCTCTTAAAGGATTCATCTTTTTTAAGTAGCTCCCAAGTGAATCTTGTGACAAGATGATGCATCATGATTAAAGTTTCCATTTTTGCAAGCTCGATACCAGGACACATCCTTGGCCCCGCTCCAAAAGCAACGTAACTAAAAGGCGGTGGCGGTGCGTGTTTCTCAAAACGAGTCGGGTCGAACATGGTTGGGTTTTGAAAATGCTATCATCCATATGTGTCATGGATGCAGATAACAACACCTGGAAACACATTACATATATAATTAATGTAGCATTGTTTTATTTGCTATTAGGTATATTAACTACATATTGATTAATCAAGTGTCATACTTGCCATCCTTTTGGAATTATAAACCCCCCATACTCGATATCTTGCTTAGCACGTCGAAAGCTCAAAGCCACAGGAGGGTTTATCCGCATCATCTCAGTTGCTACTTTCCATGTGTACTTCATTTTGGTGAGGTCTTCCCATGTTAAAGCTTCTTCAAATGCTTTATTACTTGCAATTTCTTGTTGCTCTACGATCTCAAATATATAAAATTAGTTTTATGGACGAATTATAAGTTGGTTTATCTTGCCATTTCGGCTTTGAGGCTTACATGTCCATAAACAATATAATGATGTATGACATGAGTATTAGACACAATTATAATGCTTCTACAATGATAACAATTAAAATAGGGGCAAGAATGTGTTACCTTGAATTATAGTAGAGTAAATAGATTTATTGTTAGCCAAAAGCCTAACCAAGAAGGTAAGAAGGATGGATGTGGTGTCATATCCAGCGATCATCAAAACGATGACATTGTCAATGATCTCCTCTTCGGACATCATTGTTGAACTATCATCATCACAAATGGTAAGCAACGATGTGATCAGATCTTTATGAGGATCTCCTTGTTGATTTTGTTTCTTAAGTGCATCCTTTTTCTCGCGTATAATATGTAAAATCATCGGTACAAGCTTCTTTCTGGCTATGATCCCGCGACTAAATTGAGTGAAAGGCAAATTGATTGGAATTGACAACACACCTTCAATAATATCTTGGAAAAGCGGTAGCAATTTCTCTCTTTTAGGTCCTCTTTCAATCCCAAAAAGAAGCGAGCATATTATGTTGAAGGTTAAGATCTTGATCAAGGGTTGCACCTACACCATTATAGAAATTAGATATAGTGGATGAACTTATTTTGATATTATTTTTACTATACTATTTATTTTAACCAGAGCCTAATTAATTGATTGAGAACCTGTTTTGATTGTAACAAAATTGTTACTTGATTAAAACGACCGTTTTTTACAAAACCATTTTGCTTGGCGCTCGTTTTGACTTGTTACCTAACCTGACCGCTTGCTTTTGGAGACTTCAACATCATTGATGCCCCAGGCAAACGATATTGATTTCATTTTTCAACACAGTTACAATAGTTTCAGTAACAGTTTAACAATTTTTATATAATATTATTTACCTGGACCTCATGTTTACCATGCCAATACGTTAGAAGGTGGTGTTGGACTTCTTCATCTACTTTTGCAACATATTCCTTTAACACTTCAAGTTTAAGAAATGAAACTATGGCCGCTCTGACTCGTCTATGATCGTTTCCGGACAACTCGATTATATTTCTGGAGCCTAAGATCCTGCTGATTGACGGTGGTTGTGTGTTGGTGAGTAGGTTCCCATCACAAGTGTATATGAACTTATTCGCGGTTGGACCATGCAAAACAACCGTCGGGTATCCAAAAAGACTTGCTTTCCAAATAGGACCGTAGTTTGTAATTCTTTCTTGAAACCATTTATCGACCCTGTCGGCCTTCAACGCGTTTAAAAGGCCGAGGCTTTGCCCTATCACTGGCAGTCCCAAAGAACCAGGTGGTAGTTTATGGTTATACCTCTTATGGTGCCAAAGGAAAATGATGGGAACAAAAATCAACAATAACAGTGAATTCACTAAAACCATCAACTCCATGGCTACATAACACAAGGTTGTATGAGATAAATCATTGTATATATAGAGAGACTCGTGTTCTTTAGTGTTGCTTGTCGTTTTATGTGATTGGCATCCATGGAAAAGATTCATTTGCAATCATGAAGCCAGAAAACGTTATTTACGAAGTTTAATCTATATTATATATTTGATTATTTATCAACATATATTTGGAACTTTATTAGATAATACATGATGATGAATTTTGATTTATGTATAACTGTGCAAGTGTAATATAAGCGTATTTTAGGACACACTTAACTTTTAAACATTAAAAAAAGGTGTTCTAATTTGCTTCAAACGATTATCACAAGTTCATGTGTTGCAATCATATATCTAACAAATCTAATTATGTCTGCTTTTAAACAAATTACTAGAATGTTTGATCATTTTTTCTGCTAATTGTTGGATTATTCTAAAAAACTTTTATTCACATACACTACAAGATCACTTGGTTACTCGTAAGAGATTTGTTTAATATGAAAGATACCAGTGATTAAGAAAAGGAGCATAATTTGGTAATGAATTTAAGTATAAATTTTTATATGTTCCCAAATAGGTTCAATTACTATATAATATTACGAGCTTTGAAGCATCTAGTAGGATTTTTGTTTTGTGATCGTGAGGTCATGTGTTCAAACAGTTGGAAACATTATTCTTCTACACAAAGTGTAAGATTAAGCAGTGTTAGGTATCTTTTGGATTGCAAATCACAACAAAACAACACACAGTAAAGAAAGAAAAAACAAAACACACACGAGATTTAAAGTAGTTTGGTCTAATTTATCCTATGTCCACATTGTTGCAAGTAGGTTTTAATATTTTATTACTCAAAGGAATTACAAAGAACTATCATTCTATTTATAATAACCAGATTAGGTTAATGGTTTTTTACCTAATAAAGCCCACTAAAATTAGGCCTAAAGCTTCACCGCAAAAAAAACCAGTGTGTTTTTTACCTAATAAAGCCCACTAGAATTAGGCCTAAAGCCTCACAGCTAGATGTAGGCAAAAAAAGAACCGGTTAAAAAAAACTGATAAAAAAAAGGATCCTGTTTGAAAAAAGACCAGTTTCAACCAAACTGGTTCCAATGCGATTCGAACCAGCGGTTTGTGTACCAGTTTGGCAATCCAACATCCATAACCGGATTCAAATCCGGTTCAGATAAGAAAACCCGATTAAACCGGGAAAACGGTTTCAAAACCAACCCAAACCAGTTTGAAGAGTCAGTTAGTAAAACCGATTTATAAACCGAATTAGTTTAAAATAAAACCGGTTTGATCACATAACAAAAAACCAGATCCGATTTATAAACCGAACCAGTTAAAAAAAACGGTTTGTGCACCTCTACCCGCAACCCACTAGGCTGTGGGAGCTAAATCAACTAACTATTACACCCTTTTTTAGAATATCGATTCTAATGCTTAAATTTTCTCTCGTGCATATAGGTTAAAATTAATGGACTCTAAGCAGAAGTCAAGAGTCAGATGGGCTATAGAAGGTGATGAAAACTCCTCTTTCTTCCATAACATCATGAAAATGAATATTAGCAACAACAGAATTAATGGCCTTATGATTGATGGGGTATGGGTTAATAACCCAATGGTGACTAAAGAAAGATTCATGGCGTTTTTCTCCAACCAGTTCACCGAACCAATGCCCGTGAGACCATCATTGATATGCCCAAATCTGGCGACACTCTCAGATGATGAAGCTCAAAGTCTGTGTACCCCATTCACGGATTTAGAAATTAAGGAAGTCGTTTGGGAGTGTGCTGGAGATAAAGCTCCTGGTCCGGATGGGTTTAATTTTAAGTTTATAAAAAGATGTTGGGATGGTCTTAAAAATGACTTCATCAAGCTATTTGACGATTTTCATGCTAACAGATCCTTGACTAGATGTTGTACCTCTTCCTTTATCGCTTTGATCCCAAAGGTAAAAGATCCATTGGTGCCATCGGATTTCTGTCCGATTAGTCTTATCGGTGTTGTAAACAAAGTCATCTCAAAGGTGCTGGTCAACCGTCTTAAGGCGGTAATAGGAAAGCTAATATCGGTGGAGCAGTCTGCTTTCTTATCTGGCAGAAACATCACGGACGGTCCGCTAATTCTAAATGAGATTTTGGCATGGATGAAGAGGGTGAAATACAAATGCATGATGTTTAAAGTAGACATTAATAAAGCATTTGACTCTGTGAGTTGGGGTTTTCTGGATTTGATTATGGAACAAATGAATTTTAAGGATCAATGGCGAAAGTGGATAATGGCAACAATAAAAACCGCCCATGCATCGGTTCTGGTCAATGGATCTCCAACAATGGAATTCGAATGCTCAAGGGGTCTTCGACAAGGTGACCCATTATCTCCATTTCTCTTTGTTATTGTTATGGAAGCACTATCCGGTATAATGAAGAAGGCGGTTTCGGAAGTTATCTTTGACGGTATAAAGTGTACAAATGATGGCCCCGTTCTATCACATTTCTTATATGCAGACGATGTGATTTTTGTTAGTGAATAGACTATTGATCGATGTCGTGTGGTCGGTCAAAAATATATATTAAAGAGTCCTTAATCACTCTTAATAGCAAAGGGTAAGAAGGGTGTCGAATCCACAGGGAATCAAAGGAAAGTGCTAGCAACGATTAATTTAACACTACTAAACATTGAAAAGTAAATTGATTGACGGACTTAATTAAGAACTAATTAAATTAACGAAATAAAGGTTAGATTTTTAACAATCTTGAAGAAAAAGCAACCCACTTTAGGATCCAAGTTTGATAAAGTAACAATTTTTCTTGAATGAAACCTAGTGAGAAGCCATTAATGGTGACTTACACATGATATGATTTAAGTGACAATTATGGATTAAATTTTAAAAGACCTTATTCACACAATTACCAATTTGAATAATGAAACCCTAATTCTAATAATCAATCACGTAATGATCATAGACAACCAAAGTTAAAGAAGATCAAAATTAGGTTAACATATAATCAAACCGTTTAACTAATCAAATCATAAATTAAATCCAACAAGAACTTAAAAGGTTCAAGATTTAATCTCAAATCTAGGTTACAAGATAAGAAAAATAAGAACTTGCACAAACCCTTCCCCCGAAGTGAATCACAATGGATTTAGCCTTGCATCATCATCGATTCTTCAACACGAGTGTATTTGATCATGTAATTCGGATGAAATTGATGTTCTTGATGTTGGAAGAGCTTGAGAATGATCCAAGATTGCCAATTTTCGTCCAAGATTGCTGTGTGAAAAGTTTTAAATCGTATTAGGGTTTTTCCACCTTTTTATTCCTTCGAAATAGGTCCAATCTCAACAAAAACCCGGACCCCGGCGTTGGTGGCGCCTATGGGGGCGTCGGTGGCGCCACCTTCTTGTACAACCTTGATTTTCATGTGTAGTTTTCCGAGACCTTTCCGTTGATAGGTGATGGGTCCCGTAACTCATTTCCTAGCTCAAGTTATGCTCGTTTTAAAATACCATTGCCGTACAACTTCGATTTATCCTAGCTTGACTTCTCGAACTCCAATTATCATCCCGTTTCTTCCCATTTCTTCGTATTCTTCAAGTTTAACCTAAAAATATAAAATAATCCCAAAGTAACTCTATTTCTCATAGATTGACACGTAAAACATAGAAATAAAGCCGTTAAACGTTGAACTTTCACCACCCGATCAAAATCCCCACACTTACCTTTTGCTTGTCCTCAAGCAAAGCTCAATTGTCATTTATAAAACCATCATTGATAATTTATCTCACTAGTCACCTATTAAAGATTAACTAAGGTCAAAGGTCATGTCCTCATTCACACGACTTACATCGTCTAAGATATTTATATTCTAGCAAGTCAATCAGGAGTAAAATAAGACATCACCCAACTAATATTATCGTGATTTTGATTTTTAATCTCATGTACACACCCCTCACAATAATTCACTCCTCTCGGTTTTATATTTGGACTAGTAAAAGATATACTAGTTTAATCAATCAATAATCCAATATACCACGCTGTCCACATAAGCTTGTATAGCGATCACACCTCCACCATTTGCATAGATCTTGCACACGTCTAAAGGACTTATGGGTTTTGGGTTTAGGCACGGGTAGGAAGTTTTGGCTTTTAAAAGTGGCTAACACGCATCTAACTATAACCCAAATCATTAAACCATCCTTATCAACATGACTCAAAGAGCTAAATCACTTTAATCCATTTTGGTCCAACAATCTTTTTTCTCATTTTTTTTCTTCTTTCTTTTTTTTCTCTTTATTATTTTTTTCTTTATTCTCCCCTTTTTTTCATAATATAAGCTTGACTTTGGATGCTCTTTAATTTTGAATGGCTTAACGATTGGTTATCAACTAACAACTTGGGCTTTATATCTTGGGTTTATAAAAAAAATGGCTTAAGGCTCAACATGGCTACTAAGGGAAATGATGGATGAAACTCACAAACGTTTAACAAGTGAATGGATTCCTAGATTGCCTTTTTCATTCATGTGCACACACCTCACTCATGGTATCGGTATGCATCAACAACACAAGTTCTGCAACAACATTAATATATGGCCTACCCTCAGCAAATGAATATATGTATGATGTGTATGAAGTCATAGGCTCAAATTCTCACCAAGTAAGAATTTAGGCTACCGATGTGTACATGAGTTTATTATATCAAGGACTTGTCAACATTAACTGGGTATCCATCATATTCCACAAATAACCTGCTAGAACACTTTTCTTTTTGTTTTGAACTTAAGGAACATGGCCATGACCTAAGATCTATATCAACCCCTAATAAACAACAAGTGAAGGTTCTAGTCTTATAAACACACTAAGCTTTACTTGAAAACTTTTACAAAGATTCACATTTTTTTAATTTTTTTTTAAATTTTTACCTTAATTCTGCAGAACTTCCCTCATCCCCACACTTAGAAGGTGCATTGTCCCCAATGCACCGTTCGGTCTTTTAGAGAAATTGTGGATTTAAGGGGAGTTTTCACCATGACCATACTCTCCCAATCATCACAATAGGTTATCATTCGGGTTGTACCACAACACACGTACCACAACTTCACTCATTCCCACATACATAGTTATTGTTTTACACCCCCAACCACAGATTAAACACACCAAAAGAGTGTTGACGAGAATAACAGCAAATAACATGTTTGAGCATAAAACAGATAGAGTGGAGAAACACATGGACTTGATCCAGTGATCAGAGAGTGTTCTGATCTCATTCAAATGGAGGTCTGGGCAGTGGTGGTCCAAAGAAGGATTCCATCAGACTTTGGTGCATGGCATGCATGTCAAAGCTTCCGGCCTCCCTCGTCGCGTGTGAGCTTCCATCAGGGGTTGTCGCCGTTGGTACCCACTGTGACGGTTGAGCTTGTGGGTACCTCTCATATTGCTGCCCGGGCGTGTATTGTGGTAGAGCACTCTAATCCACGGGTTGTGGTCGAGCTTGATACGGCAGTCCTACATGGTAGTCATTATACTGGCGAACCTGTTCCTGATACATAAAATAATCGTTAATAGCTTGCTCGCGTGCATACGCGGAGTCACGCGCATACATCCTCATGTCATCACGTAGCTCTCTGTCACGCCGTTCTTGTGCTACCCATGCATCCCTCGATTGTTGCTCATACTCCTCTGTCCTCCTATCATAGCTCTCTCTCCACCTTCTTTGTCGCTCCCTTTCGCATGACTGTTCATCATACATGTGCCTCTGATCCAAGGTCCATCCTGAAAAACCAAAAGGTCTGGCTCTAACAACTGCTTCCTGGATTTCTTCTTCCTCGGTTGGCTCCCTTGTACCAGCATCCACATCCTCAATTGCTCTCACACCACCTTGACCCATAGCAACATCATCCGTATCCGCCTGTCGAGGACCATCATTTCATTGTACCATTAACACTCGACCACTATCCTTGTCTCGTAGTTGATAGTGAGTGGCCGTCTTCTTGTATTCCCATGATTGTCCTCCCAACCGATTAATTTTAAACTTTAAAACAGTGATTGGAATGGCCAAAGCCTCGTTGGACACAACCTTTTGCTTGCGCAACAACATGGTGATCAAGCGGCAGTATGGAATCATTAATCGCGCCCTGCTTTCTCGGCTTTCCCAAATGTTCATCATTACTAATTGCCGGTAAGACAACATGTGTCTACCAGTGAGGAGGGCATGAAGCACTCTAAGCTCATAGTGTCGCACTCTTCCTCTGTCAGAGATTCTAGGGATCACATTCTTGCTCAGGATCACTGTCAGTAGCTTTGGTAAGATCTTCATGTTACTTCTGTTCATGTTGTTAGAAGTTAAGGCAGTGATAGGAACAACAAAGATATCATTTAAGACCTCCCGCAGGTAATCCCCAGTTAGGATTTCCAGAATTGAGCTTTCGTGTAGATATTCATAGGGCCCGGGTGCAGTATCAAACTTTGCCACTTGAGAAATTGTCTGAAAAGACATAACCATTGTTTTCCCACCGACCTTGCCGGTTAGTGTAGTGGTGTGTGGTGGGTTTGATCCATCCTTTCTTACTAGCGTAGACATCCATTCCATGATTTGATTCACATACACATGTGGCTTATCCATCTTGATAAATGTCAATACCTCTCTCCATCCTAACCTTTCAAAGCACTCAATCACTCCAAACATTCAAAACTCCAGGAGTTCCATGGGTCTTTCACAAACCATGAGTGTAGTGAGGTCATTCTTGCCCTTGAATTTGTCCATGTACAGTTATGGTTGCATCTCTCGTGGGAACTTGGATAATGGCTTCTTGTTCTCCGTCCAAATAGGATTCCCCTCGGAATCATAGTCGATGTCATCGCCCGCTAGAGTTGGTGCCCATTGATTTATCCCTTTCGCTTTCGGAACTTGTTTCAGTTATATTGCTTGTGCTTCGCCTCGTACATTTTCCCGAAGGTTCAGAGGATGAGGCGGAAGCTTTGCCTTTTCCTCAGGAAGTTGATTCCTTGGTTCTTAGCATGATTCCTGCGATGAACAGATATCAATTTAGCTCCATCATGAGGAAATAAGCAATTATATGGATTATGAGTTCTACCATACCGAATTAATAAGGATTTTAAGTCTATATTGCACATATAGCCCCCAAATCAAATCTATACAATAACAGAAGTATCACTAACCCATAATCTCAAAATTAAGTAACATTCTCACGAGTGTCCCTCAATATGGGTGTCCACCATGCAATTCACAAGTGCATTCATGAAATGCGTATGACATAAGTAAAGTTGTTGGTTTTCCACTAAAAATTCCATACAAATGACAAGGATCTTTAAGTTAATTGACACAAATAACACCAAATCACTCAGATGGAACATATTTAGTATCATCATTTTACCAACACTCACTTCTACCATCATCATATCTCAATTATCTCCCAAACTCATGTGTAATCAACATAGCACAATCAACACAACCTAATATTCTCATCATTTGTACACTACTTCCGTAAGCAATTGATATGAAATTTGAGATTTTATCTTGGAAATAAACATACCATGGTCATTTAAAATCACAACATGGAATTATGTAACAAAAGTCATACCTTGGCACAATGTGATGTTTTTAGATAAAAGAAGAAGAGTGGAGTGATTTTGGGCAAAAACCCCCAAAAGTCCGAATTTTAGACCTCCATTATCTTGCAAACGAGTGAGAATCTTGCAAAACTAATCGGTGAGATGTGATCCCCTTGAAAAACTAAGCAAGATGCACCTATAGTTTGCTTGATTTGGTTAAGAATTAAAGAAGTTGAAATTAGGGCTCGATGTGTTCTTGAGAGTTTAGAGAGAAAAGATGGAGAGAAGATAATGAAAACTGGGGTTTAGATCCATATGTACCCGCAAATCTTAACAAAAATGTGTTTGTGGTTGTGGAATTCGGGTAAACCGGGCAAAAATTGGGCCGACCCGCGCCTGACTGGGCCGCGGCGTCGGTGGCGGTGATATGGGCGTCGGTGGCGGTGATATGGGCGTCGGTGGTGGTGGGCCGGCGCCAAGCCCAGCGTCAGTCACCACCGCCCGACAGTGAGTTTGGAATTGGTTGGCGCCGACGGCGTCGGTGGCGGTGGTGATGGCGTCGGTGGCGGTGGTTTCAAAAAAAACAATTTTTTTAGAGAAATACTAACAAAGAAAAAAAAAACTAGAACCTCATATAAATAGAATTAAAAATAATAATAATAATAATAATAATAATAATAATAATAATAATAATAATTAAATTGTTTTTGTTTGTTTTTCGGAAATCATGCCACCTTCGCGCCGCACCCCACCACAAAATCATGATTCGCCCCGAATCGTCAGTGAATTGTGTGCATATACCTGCTTATCCATGAGTTTCCCCACACTTAGGTGTTTGCATGTTCTTGCATAGAAACCAATCAAGTTAGAATAACAAATAACAATCGGGAAAGAAAAGAAAAGCTAAAGTCACTTTCGTAGGAATCACGGTTGCATTTAGCGTATGCAACAAGCCTTTTAAACCACTCGGTACACCCGAGTGGACGAGTGAAGTCTCGTGAGGGTTTCTAGTGAACATACCCACAAAGTTCGCCGAGTTACCTCTCGGAAAGCGCTAAGTTTTGGGTCTTCTGCCAGACCGTTACCTGCTCCTTACTGATTTGTTGTGTAAGTTGGTGCACTTACCAAGAAGCTCACCAATTCGTCACTATTTCTGCTCATATCCTTGCTCTCCAGATAATGTTTCAATCGATGTTCATTCACCATTTGTCTTACACCGTCTTTAAGGTCTTCAATCTCGACATCGCCAAACTTACCAACTCGAATTACAACATATGGTCCCATCCATTTGCTCTTCAACTTACCGGGAAATAGTTTCAATCGTGAGTTATACAACCACACCTTCTGGCCAACTTCAAAAGTCTTCTTTCGTAATTTAGCGTCATGTACCTCTTTCATCCGCGCCTTGTATGCGGCTGTCGTCTCGTATGCCTCATTCCTTAATTCTTCCAGTTCGTTCAAACTCAACTTCCGTGTGTTTCCTGCAACATTGTAATCAAGATTAACATTTTTAATTGCCCATAAAGCACGATGAGCGAGTTCTACAGGTAAATGACATCCTTTCCCGTAGACCAACTGATATGGGGTTGTACCAATAGGCGTTTTGAAAGCGGTACGATAGGCCCATAAAGCGTTATTTAACTTGGTGGACCAATCTTTACGATCCGATCGTACCGTTTTCTGTAAGATTTCCTTAATTTGCCTATTGGAAACCTCCACTTGACCACTCGTTTGAGGGTGGTATGGTGTTGCTATTCGGTGATCTACGCCATAACGTTTTAACAACTTTCCAAAGTGAAAATTCTTAAAATGTGACCCCCCATCACTTATGATCACACGGGGAAGACCAAATCATGAGAAAATATTACTTTGAACAAATTTACACACAACGTTATGGTCATTTGTTTTAGTGGCAATTGTCCCCACCCACTTTGACACGTAATCCACTGCTACTAAAATATATAAATTGCCATACGAATTTGGGAATGGGCCCATGAAATCAATTCCCCAAACATCAAAGATATCAACCACAAGAATTGGTTGCATGGGTATTTCATTACGTTTTGATATACTTCCCATTTGTTGGCATTTCAAACAATTTTTAGCAAAATTATACGAATCACGAAATATGGTTGGCCAAAAGAGTCCACAAGATAAGATCTTGTGACCCGTTTTCTATCCGCTAAAATGACCCCCGCATGTGGACGAGTGTGCATGTTCTAACCTGTGTGGAATTTCAGACTCGGGAATGCATCTTCGGATGATTTGATCCGCTCCAACCTTGAATAGGTCTGGTTCGTCCCAAATGTAATATTTGACCTGTGACATGAATTGTTGTCGCTTCCTTTTGTTCCAATGGTCGGGAGTGGTACCTGCAGCCAAATAGTTTGCAAAGTTAGCATACTATGGTTCGGAAGATATGGATAGTAATTGCTCATCTGGGAATGTCTCATTAATCTCCTGATGTGAATCAGTGGTTTGATGCACCACTCTTGACAAATGATCCGCGACTACATTTTGGCTTCCCTTCTTATCACGTATCTCCAGGTCAAATTCTTGTAGTAACAAGATCCAACGTATAAGTCTAGGTTTGGCATCCTTCTTCTCCATTAGATACCTGACTGCACTGTGATCAAAATAAATGATTACTTTACTTCCCCATATATATGACTGGAATTTATCTAAAGCATATACTACTGCAAGCAATTCCTTTTCGGTTGTTGTATAATTTAATTGTGCATCGGTTAATGTTTTACTTGCATAGTATATGGCAACGGGTTTCTTATCCACCCGTTGACCTAAAACAGCCCCAATTGCAAAGTCGCTTGCATCACACATAATTTCAAATGGAAGTGACCAATTGGGTGATTGCAAGATTGGGGCTTCCACTAATTTCTCTTTTAACGTGTTAAAAGCATGTAAGCATTCTTTATCGAACACAAAGGGTACTTCTTTCAAGAGTAAGTTACATAAGGGTTTAGTTATGACACTAAAGCCCTTAATGAACCTTCTATAAAACCCTGTGTGTCCTAAGAATGATCGCACACCTTTAACATTAACCGGAGGAGGTAGAGTGGAAATTACCGTTATTTTGGCCCGATCTACCTCAATTCCCCGACTTGATATGACATGCCCTAGAACCATTCCCTCTTGAACCATAAAGTGACTTTTCTCCCAACTTAAGACCAAATTTGTTTCAACACACCGTTTCAAAACTTTGGTTAATTCATGTAAACATTTATCGAAAGTAGAACCAAAAATTGAAAAGTCATCCATAAAAATTTCTAGAGACTCTCTGACCATATCTGAAAAGATACTCATCATACACCTTTGAAAAGTGGCCGGAGCATTACACAAACCAAATGGCATTCGCCTAAAAGCGAATGTGCCATAAGGACAAGTGAATGTAGTCTTTTGTTGGTCCTCGGGGTAAATAGCAATTTGATTATATCCCGAATAGCCATCTAGAAAACAGTAAAACTTTTGACCTGCCAGTTTCTCAATGATTTGATCAATAAATGGAAGTGGAAAATGATCCTTAGATGTAGCAGCATTTAGTTTCCTGTAATCAATACAAACACGCCACCCGGTTACCGGCCGAGTGGCGATTTGCTCACCTTTCTCGCTTTTGACCACTTGAATACCTGCTTTCTTCGGTACTGTTTGAGTTGGACTTACCCATGTGCTGTCAGAGATTGGGTAGATGATACCGGCATCCAACCACTTAAGTACCTCTTTCTTGACTACTTCCCGCATGTTTAGATTCAACCTTCTTTACGTATCACGTGACGGTTTGGCATCGGCATCAGTTATGATCTTATGCATCACGATCGAAGGGCTTATACCTTTCAAATCAGCAAGTGTCCATCCTATCGCAGCTTTGTATGTTTGAAGAACTTGTAACAATGAGGCTTCTTGATCTTCTTCTAAGTTGGCTGCGATGATTACGGGCAACGTATTGTCTTCTCCTAAAAATGCATATTTAAGGTGCTTGGGGAGATCTTTCAACTCCAACTCCGGTGGGCTTTCCAATGAAGGCTTCATCTTTTTGTCTATATGCTCAGGCAAGTTTTCAACTTGATATGTCCATGGGGTCTACCAGCATCAACAACCATCATGTCTAACTTTTGTTCTTCATTTACTAGATCCGTCGCATGATTCCAACCTGCGTCATCACAAACAAAACAAGTCTCTTTGGTGGCATCCTCACTTTCATGAAGATTACACTCCTCAATGATGTCTGCCATAAAGCACTCATCATTGAATAGAGAGTTTGGTGTATTAGAAAACACATTTAAACGCCACTTCCTATTACCAAATGTCATATCCACCGTCCCAGTTCTACAATTTATCAAAGCATTTGCGGTGGCTAAGAATGGTCTACCAAGTATGACATTAGGTTGCTTTGTTTTATCATTTGACACATAGTCTAAAACTAAGAAATCAACCGGGTAGTAGAAATCTTCAACCATGACAATCACATCAGACACGATTCCTCTAGGAAGTTTAGGTGTCAAATCGGCTAATACTACGGTAGTATCGGCCTTACGAAGTGGGCCGAAATCGTATTGATCATATAAGCTTCCCGGAAGAATACTTACACTTGTTCCAAGATCCAATAACGCCCCTGCCATTTTAAAGTCACCAACTTGAATTGGTATCAAGGGCGTTCCGGGATCCAGAAGTTTTAGAGGCAACGAACCCATTACCACAACACTCACTTTTTCTGTTAAATCAAGCATTTTTGGAAATTTATTGTTTCGTTTTTGAGTACACATGTCCTTAAGATATTTAACATAAGCCGGTACCTGTTTAATTGCATCGAGTAAAGGAATATTGATTTTAACTTGCTTAAAAATTTCCCAAATTTCCTCTTGTTGAAGACCTCGTTTGTTTAAAGTTTTTGACTTTTCAGGATTTTCTAAGGCCTTTGGATAAGGTATGGTATCAACCTCCATATCCTTATCATTGACCTCAGTAGACTCTTTTTTAAGCACAAGTTTTGGTGTATCTTGAAAAGTTACTTTTTTCTTTTGTTTAACAATATGGGTGTCCGGTTCACACTCATCATCACTTTTCCCATCCTCGCCAAGGTCCTCCACCACTCCTTCTTCAAATTGTGGTGGAGAAACCACTTTATTGTCATATGCTTTACCAGAGCGAAGAATACTTACCTGATTGATGTTTGCACTCTTTGTATTTCTTGCACCCGACGTGTGATGTTGAGGATTGACAGTGGTGTCACTAGGCAACGTCCCTGGATTTCTTCACAATTGTGCCATCTCTTCCGCTAGTTGTCCAACTTGTTTTGCTAGTGCCTCCATGGTTTTATCTCGTACCTCGTTGTCTTTCTTAATCTCTCGGAGAAAGTCCATGACCTCGGATGAGTTGCTTGAGCTTCCTTGATGATTTTGTTGGTAGCCCTTGTTGTATCCTCCTTGATTGTAATTCTGGTTATTATACATCTGTTGTCGGTTATGGTACGGTTGAGTTCCCTGATTTGGTGCCTGAAAATGAGGATTAGATTAATTAGATGTGTTACTATACTTAAAATTAGGATGATTACGCAAACCTGGATGATATGTATTAGAGTTCATATCATATTGCTTTCGATCACCATATACTTGATTAACCTCTTCCTCAGGTCTACCCACTTTCATTGGACAGTCCATGATAGCATGCCCAAGATCACCACATCCTTCACATACAGGAAAGACTGGTCCGCCTTGAGGTGTCACATTTCCCCCATTGAGATTCAAACTTGCCAACTGACGCTCCAACATTTGATTAGCTCTCTCCAACTGTTCTAATCTTTCATTGGCGTTAGTAGTAGTTGCAGGTCTAACAATGGCGTGTTTCTTCTTCCTATTAGATTGAGCTTGCCTTTTTGAGTTCACCGCCATTTTCTCTAAGAATTCCCAATCCACCTCCACATGAATGGACAGAAATTTTCCACCCGTAGTAGAGTTCACATCCCGGATGTCATCAGTGGACAATCCATCATAAAATGCATTGATCAACTCCCATTGTGGAATACCATGATGAGGGCAATTCCGTAGCAATTGTTTAAACCGTTTCCATGCTTCATAGAAAAGTTCGCCCGGTTGTTGTTGGAAGTTCCAAATATTGGCCCTTGCATCACTTGTTTGTTGAGGTGTGTAATACTCTTCTAGGAATTGTTGTTGCATATCCTCCCATGTAAAGATGCTGGCGGATGGCAATGAGAGAAACCATTGTTTCGCAGTGTCCTTCAATGTGAATTGCCTTAATAAATTAAAGAGTCTTTAATCACCCTTAATAGCAAAGGGTAAGAAGGGTGTCGAATCCACAGGGAATCAAAGGAAAGTGCTAGCAACGATTAATTTAACACTACTAAACATTGAAAAGTAAATTGATTGACGGACTTAATTAAGAACTAATTAAATTAACGAAATAAAGGTTAGATTTTTAACAATCTTGAAGAAAAAGCAACCCACTTTAGGATCCAGGTTTGGCAAAGTAACAATTTTTCTTGAATGAAACCTAGTGAGAAGCCATTAATGGTGACTTACACATGATATGATTTAAGTGACAATTATAGATTAAAGTTTAAAGGACTTTATTCACACAATTACCAATTTGAATAATGAAACCCTAATTCTAATAATCAATCACGTAATGATCATAGACAACCAAAGTTAAAGAAGATCAAAATTAGGTTAATATATAATCAAACCGTTTAACTAATCAAATCATAAATTAAATCCAACAAGAACTTAAAGGTTTAAGATTTAATCTCAAATCTAGGTTACAAGATAAGAAAAATAAGAACTTGCACAAACCCTTCCCCCGAAGTGAATCACAATGGATTTAGCCTTGTATCATCATCGATTCTTCAACACGAGTGTATTTGATCATGTAATTCGGATGAAATTGATGTTCTTGATGTTGGAAGAGCTTGAGAATGATCCAAGATTGCCAATTTTCGTCCAAGATTGCTGTGTGAAAAGTTTTAAATCGTATTAGGGTTTTTCCACCTTTTTATTCCTTCGAAATAGGTCCAATCTCAACAAAAACCCGGACCCCGGCGTCGGTGGCGCCTATGGGGGCGTCTGTGGCGCCACCTTCCTGTACAACCTTTATTTTCATGTGTAGTTTTCCGAGACCTTTCCGTTGATAGGTTATGGGTCCCGTAACTCATTTCCTAGATCAAGTTATGCTCGTTTAAAATACCATTGCCGTACAACTTCGATTTATCCTAGCTTGACTTCTCGAACTCCAATTATCATCCCGTTTCTTCCCCTTTCTTCGTATTCTTCAAGTTTAACCTACAAATATAAAATAATCTCAAAGTAACTCTATTTCTCATAGATTTACACGTAAAACATAGAAATAAAGCCGTTAAATGTTGAACTTTCACCACCCGATCAACTATGGATAATGCTTTAAATTTGCGCAGAATTCTTAGATGCTTTTATCTAGTATCCGGGTTAAAAGTCAATCTAAGAAAATGTTGTGTATTTGGAATTGGGGTGAACCAACTAGAGACTAGTTCGATGGCAGATCTTCTAAAATGCATGTCTGGAGTTTTTCCTTTTAAGTACTTGGGTGTTACAGTTGGGGCAAATATGAATCTCGTTAAAAACTGGAGACCGGTTGTGGATACGTTTAGAAAGCGTTTAGCTCTTTGGAAGGCAAAGACACTTTCCATTGGGGGTCGGGTAACACTAATCAAATCGGTCTTGAACTCTATTCCTACATACTACTTCTCCATTTACAGAGCTCCGGTTAAAATTATTGAAATATTGGATAGAATCAGAAGGGACTTTTTTTGGGAGGGACGGACGATGGTTCAAAAATGAGCTGGGTAGCGTGGGATAATGTCATTGCCCCGATTGAATATGGTGGGTTGGGTCTCGGCTCTCTTCGATATGCAAATCTCAGTATGTTAGCAAAGTGGTGGTGGAGGTTTAAAACTGAGCGGGGGGCCCTCTGGAGGAGAATAATTTGGTCAATACATCATAACTCTAGATCATGGTCTCCGATCCCGGTAAAGGTCTCAATTCCGGGTCCGTGGAAGAAAATTGTTGGTATACAAAACATTCTGCTACAACTGGGGGTTAACTTGGAACAGGCGATATCAAGTTTGGTTGGGAATGGACGTACTACTTTGTTTTGGCTTGATGTTTGGATAGGTTCTACACAACTATACAAGGTTCTCCCTCAATTATTTGCCTTAGAAAGACATAAATATTGTATGGTTGCGAATCGGATTACATGGGATGGTTCCGGGACGATACTGAATTGGGACTGGTCAAGATCGATCTTTGGGATTACGGAAACGACTGAGATGCATAATCTCATGAACCTTCTTAGCACGATTGTGCTTTCTTTTAACCCGGATAGATGTGTATGGAACTTACATCGAGTTGGCGACTTCTCCGTTGCGAGTATCAAGTGTGTTTTAAATGCTTCAAATCGACTCCTTCCTGATCGGCCTTTTTTGTGGAATAATTGGTCTCCCAAAAAAGTAGGGATTGTGGTATGGAGGGCGGTGAAAGAGCGACTCCCGACAAGGACAGCTCTGATTGCTCGTAACATTAACTTGCCGACGGATAGATGTGTGTTTTGTGGGGATTATGCGGAGACATGTGAACATATATTTGTTTCGTGTCACTTCTCACAAACAATATGGCAGATTATCGCCCAATGGTGGGGCATACCGCCAATCTGGGCTTTTGGTATTCATGATATCCTTGGATTGCATGGTTATATGTCAGGCTCGAAAAAGAAGAAGAAAGCGGTTCATGCATTGGTCCAAATTGTGATGTGGTGTATTTGGAGAATGAGAAACGACGTCGTATTTAATCGGGCACATCCTTCTATTTCAAAAGTCATAGAAGAAATCAAAACATTGGGGTACTTGTGGATTAGGAACCGATCAAAAGAGTTGGCAATATCTTGGAGTGAGTGGTCTATGTTTCGTGTCTTTAATTAATAGTTTGAAACATCAATTCGGTGTCTAGAGTAGATGCAATTGGTTTATGTTTGCATCCTCTGTATAATGTAATTTTGGTGAAGCAACTTGTTTATTAATAAAATTTTATGTTGGCCGTTTAAAAAAAACAACATGTATCGCTAGAAAAGTAAATAATTGCGAACCGCAAAAGCCACATCGAGAAGATCTCTTTTATGGCCGTTTTGTGACCAGGGTATATTTTGCAACTCATATTCTGATCTCAAGTGGTATGGTTAATTTGTGACCGGATTTTTCCTACATGTTTGCGACCATATTTTTTTTTAATATTAATTCTTTTTTTTACATTTTTGAGGTAAAATTATTATTTTTCACATTATTGCGAGCCGTTTGCCGTTTTTTTCCAGACCAGGTTGAGATTGAAGTTTTATGATTGATTTGTGGCCGATTCATTTTATTTTTTTATACATTTTACATTTTAACACTGATTGCAACCGTTAATTTAAGGTGGGGCTGCGAACACTTTTTGCAATAGTTTTACAAATGGTATTTAGTCTTAGTTTTAATTTCTTTAGTTTTCATATCCTGCAACCAAAATTTTGTAACCGCTTTGCAACCGAATAACATTTTTATTTTATTATTTTGCAACTCAAGCATTGTTGATAGGAGGTTTTAAGCACTTTCTAGTTTTAGAAATCGTACACTTTCTACTTTTAGTTCTCACACCTTAAAAACTGTAAATAGATTAAAACTATCATGCCTTTGTTGTGGTTTCTGTTTTTTAATTCTTAGTTCATACAACTTATGAGCAACGCTTAAGTTAGATTCCAAACAATTAAGACATATTTCAACTTGGAAGAGTTTGTTGCGTGATAAATCTATAGAATTGGTTACCTTAAAAATTCAGGAGTTGTTAGAAGCCGGCGCACAGTGCGCTAGTAGGACAACATAGTACGCTGGGTCTGTGCACTGGAAGAAGAGCATAGTGCGTTGGGTCATTTGGGTGTTCTGCATTGCGCTGGTTAGTACGCTGGTGTCAGAGTACTATGTGCAGATAGTGGGGCATTATGCGCTGGAATATCATTTTGGCCTTTTTACTCACAATCGCTTCAGTTTCACTTTCACAAACTTTCATGATTCCTTTAATATTCTACCCACACTTTAAGGCGTTTTTAATTATGATTTTAAGCTCTAAACAACTGAAACACAACCACATCTCAAAGTAATCTCATTTCATATTTATTAACATATAAAAAACGAAGTTAACTATATTTAATACCAAACAAATAACATTCGAGCACGACATAATAATATTTTTATTGTTTTTCTCACAAATTTTAGATCAGGATGTTTAATTTTTTCACATGTTTGCCTTCGTTTTGATATCGATATTTATGATTAAATTTAAGTAATTGTCTTTTATCAAATTCGTGACCATTTTGTGAACAAAACTAAATGGTTCAGAACTTGTGACCCTTTTGTGACTGTTTTAGTTCTAGTCATTATTAATTTTATCACCGTTGATCATATTCATTTTTCTTTTTCACAAATTTCAAGTTTTTTAGTAGGGATGTATGTATGTGTATATAAATGTGTATGCATGTAAAATAAATAGATTTTTTTTAGAATTACAGCTCACACTCATATAATATACTTCTAGTTCTATTTCACTATCATCCTGAAATTTGAACCTTGATCTCTAGGGGATGGGACATCATCTAGTACACCAAGATACCTTTGGGCTAAATGTGTTATGATATGTAAAATAAATAATCTAAACTGAAAAACATGAAGAGTGTTTGTGGCATCTTCCATTCTTCTGCAACTTTTGGTTATATATGTTGTTTAACAATTTGATTTTTTGTGTATTAAAAGCCATTATCGCTTTACAAATTAATATAACTACAAAACACTCAAATATGCTATAAGGTGCTGGTGACTGCAGGGGCATTGATAAACTACTTGAAGCAATTCTTTCTGCCATCAAAATGAATTGTTGATAAGGAGATTTAAACACTTTCTACTTTCCTACTTTTAGTTCTCGCATTTATACAGAAACTTGTGGTTAAAATAGATCTCGTTTCTTGTAACCTATAGCCAATGGTAAAGATAGATTCCAACTTGGAATGTTGTGTGTTAAAGCTGTAGAATTGTTTGGTGAATGAAGAATAATCGGATATGATGCACGACATAAACTTTCACACTCGAACATTTCTTGTGTATAGCACAAATCATTATAGGAACAAACTTACTAGATCTATCACAACTTTAGATCTATGAAGCTCATGTTGGAATTTTGAACACAAAATAATTATATTTATGTATTTGTTATATAAATAGTTATTTATTTATTGGTTTAAGTTCTCGTTTTATAACGAATTATACCACGTGTCCAAACTAAAGCTAAGATAAATTAGATATCGATGCTTGAAGTTGAGTGGTCGGAATGAAGAAAGTGAAACTTGGGTGATTATAGTAGGAAATTGTCGTATTTTCTTGTGTAATGCTAATAAAGTTATGTATCAATTAACATGAATGTTTTAATAAATATTATAAATGTTTTATGAATAAAATAAGAGTTTTAATTTGATCTCATAAAACATTTTATAAATCCAATGGAAGTTTTGATTGTAAATCATAAAATCACATTAATGTGAAGTTTTATCATGAGTATATAACTAAACTCATGATGATGAAAAAAAAGTAGAGAAACTTAAAAAGAAGAAATTTATTTTTTTTAGTGTCAACAAGTTTTATAGAAATCTAGAAGTAACACTCTTTAAATTGTTATTCCTACACCATCATTTTTAACCTTTTTCTATAACACATATTTTACCCGATGATCTTCTCGGGCCCGAGGCGCTCTTCGACATCACATACTGTTTTGGTTGTTGTACCCTGGGAGACAGACACTTTATCTTAAGTAGAGACACAAAATCTATGTTAAGAAACCCATGTCTAACATGATCCTCAGCCACAACCATTGACTTTTTGTTTGTTAAATGTTGCAGTCAAGAGTTATAGTTGAAGATTCGAACGCGATGAAAACTCATATCAAGAATAAGACTCGTTGGAATATATACTAAAGTAAAGACGGATGTTCGAATCAAGTTTGGTACATAAATATTGTTTATATTTATTTTTCTAGTCGTATTTGTAAACGGTATTGTACTAGAATATTTCTAATGGCTAACGAGAGTATCGTTAGAATTATTATTTTTTAATATAAAAGTGAACATATTTCTTACCTCTCAATGTAGTGCTACCTTGTCTAGATTTGAAGCTTCACATGACATCATGCTTTCTTTGAGGGGCTTGACTTGAATTAACAACCCTTGTTCAAATTTCGGCATTGGAACTCTCTGGAAGGACTCATCTTTCTTTAGTAGCTCCCAAGTGAAAGTTGTCACCAAATGATGCATCATGGCCAAAGTTTCCATTTTTGCAAGCTCAATACCAGGACACATCCTCGGCCCACCTCCAAACGCCGCGTAACTAAAAGGGGGTGGTGATGGGGCGTGTTTCTCAAAACGAGCAGGGTCGAACATGGTTGGATTTCGAAAAATGCTATCATCCATGTGTGTCATGGACATAGCTAGCATTACCTGAAAACACATTATATAAATTCAATCAAGTGGTTATTTTTATATGGTATATTTATCTCTAACTCCTTATTGATTGATAAGTTTTGTGCCATACTTGCCATCCTTTTGGAATTATAAATCCTCCATACTCAATATCTTGCCTAGCTCGTCGGAAGCTAAAAGCCACAGGGGGGTTTATCCGCATTATCTCAGTTGCTACTCTCCATGTGTACTTCATCTTGGTGAGGTCTTCCCATTTTAAAGCTTCTTTATGTGCTTTATTACTAGAAACTTCTTGATGTTCTACAATCTCAAATATATAAACTTAACTTGATGGATGAATCATAACCGAAAGGAATAAGGCTCGAATGCATACATCTTAGTATATGATTTTGCGATTAAGCACAACATAATTGGGGACAAAATTTTGTTACCTCGAACAATAGTAGAGTAGATAGATTTGTTGTTAGCCAAAAGCCTAACAAAAAAAGTAATAAGAATTGAGGTCGTGTCGTATCCTGCAACCATCACAATGATGATGTTGTCAATGATCTCCTCTTCAGACAACATTGTTGAGCCATCATCATGACAAACGCTAAGCAACGAAGTGATTAGATCTTTGTGAGGTCCGCCCTGTTGATTTTGTTTGTTAAGTGCCTCCTTTTTCTTGTGTATAAGATGTCTAATCATTGACACAAGTTTCTTCCTTGCTATGATCCCGCAATTGTATTTAGTGAAAGGCAAATTGATTGGAATTGATAACAACCCTTCCATCATATCGTCGAAAAGCGGTAGCAATTGCTCTCTTTGCGGTCCTCTTTCAATCCCAAAAAGAAGCGAGCAAATGATGTTGAAGGTTAAGGTCTTGATCAAGGGTTGCACCTACACAATTGTAATTTAAAATGTTAGATGTTAATTTTTTAAGATTGAAAAAACAGATGATTGATTTTGTTCTGCATGTTCTCGTAATAATTTGTGTTTGGAATTTTTTTTTTCCTTAAATTTTGAATGACAAATGTACGGTCCTGTTTTGAAAGATAGGAGTTATTATTCGTTTTTCATGCCGGGACCACACTCCAACCCTCTCAGGAGAAAACCAACAACTGATCAAATCAAAGCATTTTTGTACTGAACGAGACTCGAACCGAATACCTCTTATTTTTAATTGTGTTGGCATAGATCTATCCTAACTTCACTAACAATTAAATAGTTTTATGAAATTATATATGATTATTGTACAGTTATTATACGATGGATAAACGATTAATTACTTGGATTTGATGTTTTCCATGCCAATGCATTTCAAGGTGGTGTTGGATTTCCTCATCCACTTTGGCTACATATTGCTTTAACACTTCAAGCTTAAGAAACGAAATTACAGCCGCTCTAACTCGTTTGTGATCACTACCGGACAACTCGATTATAGTTTTGGAACCCAATATCCTTCTTACTGATGGTGGTTGTGTGCTGGTGAGTTGGTTCCCATCACAAGTGTATATGAACTTGTTCGCGGTTGGACCATGCAAAACAACTGTCGGGTATCCAAAAAGACTCACTTTCCAAACAGGACCGTGGATTGTTATCCTTTCTTGAAGCCATTTTTCAACCCTATCGGCTTTCATGGCCTTTAAAAGGCCGAGGCTTTGCCCTATCACTGGCAATCCCAACGAACCAGGTGGTAGTTTACCGTTGTACTTGTTATGATTGAAAATGAAATATATGGGGACCAATATCAACAACAACAATAAAGTCATAAAAACCATTGCTAGAAAACATATAAGGTAGTCTGACAGAGATCCTTGTATATCTGTTACATACAACTAATGTTTCTTTAACGTTGGTTTATCCTTTTATATGATCGGCATCAGTGGAAAAGATCCATTATTACTTCACGTAAACAAAGATTACGACACATTTGACTTTTAAATTAAGGTTGGTACGGTTATGATAAGACCCATGACTTAAATATCCCAAAATTATATCATTTTATAATTGTTATTGTTGGATTGTAATTGTCAAATTATGGATAATAATGTTAAAAACATATAATATTCAAACACACCACAAGACTAATCATTCATATAGTGATTTGTTTACGTTGATATTGTAGTGAGTAGTTAAGAAAACGATGTCTAAGATGTTGTTTGTTTTTCCTGTAGTAAAATATCTGTTTTGCAGATCATATCGGCAGACATCTGCATGATAAGAGGTGAACCAAACATCTGCAGTCTGCAACAAGAATAGTGTATGTTTTAAAAGTCTGCAGACTGCTAAATCAACTGGTAGTTATATACGGCGGTGTTGGACGATGGTGGTGATGGTATGGTGGGTGGTGGTGTACGATCACTACAAGATTTTTCCCCTATCGCGACGACAAATGTCGCCGCCATAGGTGCCATTTGTCGTCGCCATAACCTATGGCGACGACATGTCATCGCGATAGAGGTAGTAGCCGTAGTTCCGTCGCAATAGGTCAAAAAAAAGTCGTCGGCGTATACCTAGTCGCCATTGTTCCCTATCGCGACGACATGTCGTCGCTATAGGTGTTTTGATTTAATAAATAATAAAATATTAAATTAATAAAATTATTTTCTAATTTTAGATATGACGACGACATGTCGTCGCCATAGGTGTTTTGATTTAATAAATAATAAAATATTAAATTAATAAAATTATTTTCTAATTTTAGCTATGGCGACGACATCGCCATAGGTGTTTTGATTTAATAAATAATAAAATATTAAATTAATAAAATTATTTTCTAATTTTAGCTATGGCGACGACATGTCGTCGCTATAGGGTTTCTGGTTAAATAATTTATTATTTAAATTTTGATTTTTTCCAGTTTTTTACCTAAATAATTACCCAAATCAGATACGCAGAAATGAAACCTAAACATTACCAATACTTAAACGTAGATCAAACAATTCTAATTAAGTTCATACCAAACAAGACAAAAGTACCAAACTAAACATGTCTTAAGTTTTTAGAAACCTAACAAATTAACTTCCTAATTGTCGTCATCTTCATCATCTTCGTTGTTATTAGGATTATATTTTCTTCTTTCAAATTCATTCATCTTTTCTTGCATTTCTCGCATTTGTTGCTTTATTGCTTCCATTTCTTCATTCGGATGTGATGATGACCCACTTGATTGTTCATAACGAGAGATATTTTTTACTTTTCGTCCAACACCTCTCGTATGACCACGCCTTTCTCCTAATGCAAGCTCTAAACATTGCATCCCATTACCGGGTGACTCTCCCGCCTCCATTTGCATTTGGGCGTATTGATTTTCAATTTTTGCCTGCAATTTTAAAGAATCAAAATGAAAAGGTATTAAGATTTTTATGAAATTTCGACAGCATAACTGTAAAAAATAAAAAAAAAACATCCAAAATCATAACTAAATATAACATAAAATTCCCAACTTTCAATATATAAACACAACTTATCAAAACCAAACAGTTCTCAAATATGTATAGCATATAGACTATATTGGGTTAAAATCACCAAACATAATATACTAAATACATATGAACATATGATAATAACATTCTTAACATATTAAACTTATCCAATCTTCTGCTCTTTGGTTGACCCATCCTGACCTTTCTCTATAATGCGACCTCCTCCACGTTTCGATGTAACTTGGGGTCCCGGTTTGTTGCTCCTATTAAAACAATATTCATAATAACAGAAAAGAATTAATAATACATAATTAAATAATATTTTTTTTACCTGAAGATATCGTCTTTGAGCATATGATCGACTACCATGCAGACTTGGATAGAGTTGTTTTTCCCTATTCTCTACGCCTTTTTCAGAAAGGCGTTTATGTTCTTCACTTGAGAAAAACTCAACCACCCGCTCCCATGACTCCCGACTTTGACCTTCAGGTGGATTATTTAAAACATGCTTAATATTATCATAGCCTCCATGATTTAAGAAATGTTGTTTCATATTATATTTTCTATCTCGAAATGCTCGCTGGCAATCCATATGGATACCAAGTTGGATTCCATGCCAATGGTCTGAACCACGATAAGCTTCTAAATTAAAATATTTCTGCAAAACAGAATAGTCAGAAATATATAAAAGTTATGATTACTAAATTACAAATAAAAGACTACATAATACTCGCCTCCAGAAAATTAAACAATAATATCTTAAACGTATCAGGGACTTTTTCCCAAGAGGGATAATGAAAAGGAGCAGTGGCAACATGATTGGATAATGCTCTAACAAATAATTGAATATTTTCTCCCACAGCTTTAAATTTTTCCTGTATGATCAAATTCCACAGGCAGTGGTTGGTTGTTGTTTGCAGCCCATTTCTCATATAAATTTAAATTCATTCCTTTTGATCGTCTTTTATTAGCTGACGCTATATTAATATAAAAAAAATAAAAAGGTTAGTAACATTTAAAATATATTTAAAATTTAAAACATTAAATTACATGATTGGCAACTGGAAGGAAGAGTATATCCATGCCCGTGGGGATCCCTACCCCCGCCGTTACCACCATGTGATCCTGCTATGGTTGAAGACATAACCTGCAATAAAATCATGTGTCACTTTAATAAGAAATAGAATAAAATGTAACATTTTCATAAGAAATAAAATAAAGTGTTCTTAATACATACAATCAATCTGAGTTATCACTATAAAGATTTTCATCTTCGTTTACAAGATTATCATCGCTCTCGTCCATACTATCATTAATATCTAATACATCTTCATCTTCTTCATCATCATTAATATAATCTTCCTCATCTGAGAGATATGCATCTTCATCTTTTTCTTCATCATTAATAAAATCTTCATCATGAACAAGTGGAGCAACAGGCAACCAACTTAAGTCTACGACTAAATCACAATTATCATGTGCATCTCTCTCATCGTTAATAACTCATGCACTTGATTCACCAATTTCAAAATTGTTATCGACTACTAAGTTATAATCAGATGACTCATTATCGTACAATACATCTATCTCATTAGCAACACTAATACTAGGATGATCCCAAAGCTTTCGATGATGAACATCCTCCATAACCCTCCAATTGTTGGTGGCTTTAGAAGGATCTTCAAGATAAAACACTTGTTGAGCTTGTGTTGCTAAAATGAAAGGCTGATCACGAAACCATTCACGGCTGACATCGATAACAACAATGTTATTCTTTCTAATTACAGATCCCTTTCGTGATGTGTCGAACCATTTACAACGAAATAGTACAACACTGTAACCATTTATATAGTTCAACTCGTAGATGTCTTCTAGCTGACCATAAAATCGTGTACCATCTTCTCTTATTTTAACAACACCGTTGTTTTGTGTAGTCCGTCTAATATCACGGCTATTTACCACAAATCTAACACCATTGACAATACAAGATGTGTAAGAATATGTGCACACGGGGCTATGTGCCAATGCCTTCAGTTCTTTGTCAGGAGACGTATTTAACTTATTATTAAGCCATGAAGAAAATTCATTTTTTACATCGCTTCCAGGGAATTCAAGTTCAAATTCACTGTGTGAGAAATATAATATTTATATTAGTTTATCATTTTAGCTAAAGTGAAACTAATAAGAATAATTTAAATCAAAAAAACTTACGACATGTAGACTTTAACTTCTTCACAATTATTCAGCACAAACCATTGAAATGACTTTTTAGAATTTTCACTAAGGGAAATGATTTTCTTCTTTGAAATTGGTCGACATTGTGATGAAAAAACAGAGAACTTTCTCTTTGGAATGCCAGGATCTTCATTCCTATCAGGACGGTTAAATTTGGTTTGAATACCCTCCAAATACATAGAGCAGAATGTCAATGCTTCATCTGCAACATAACCCTCTGCTATTGATCCTTCAGGCTTAGCTTTGTTTCGAACATAAGCTTTCAGCTTTTTCATGTATCTTTCAAAAGGATACATCCATCTCATATATACAGGCCCTCCAAGAATAGCTTCTTCAGGTAAGTGTAGAATTAGATGAACCATAATATCAAAAAATACTGGAGGATATATTAGTTCCAAATTGCATAAAATATTAACCACTTATTTC
>CM044002.1:50007713-50140213 GCA_024085815.1 Flaveria linearis | reverse complement strand
ACGTTGGCATTGTAGTGAGTAGTTAAGAAAACGATAGCTAAGGTATTGTTTGTTTTTCCTGTAGTAAAATATCTGTTTTTTTGCAGATCATATCTGCAAACATCTGTAGGATAAGAGGTGAACAAAGCCTCTGCAGTCTGCAACAAGAATAGTGTCGGTTTTTAAAGTCTGCAGACTGCTAAAATTAACTGGTAGTGGTATACGGTGGTGCTGGACGGTGGTGGTGACGGCATGGTGGGTGGTGGTGGACGATAGGTGGTGGTGGTGGTGGTGGTGGCGGACGGTGGGCGGAGGCGGACGGTGGTTGAGGCAGATGGTGTTGGTGGCAGATGGTGGTGGTGGCGGACGGTGGTGGTGGACATGGGTGGTGGTGGGTGATGGTGTTTAATGCTTTGCAAACTTTAGAAAACTTTAGAAGCGGTTGGGCCAAGTCTGCACCATGTTGACTTTAAACAGACATTTTTAATGAAAAGTCTTAAAAAAACAAATACTCTGCAAATATCAACGTGTAGGGATGGTCTGCACGACGTAAACAAAAGAGGTAAGGAAGTTTTTTTCTGAAAAAACAAACACCCCCTAATTTTTGGCTATTTTTGCTGCTAGAGTTGCATTGAGACCAAAGCGGTTAACATTCGACTTTGTGACAAAATTGTTTTGCTAACGATTTTGTGACCAACCCTATAGCAAGCGATTTACTTTCCAACATTATACTCTTACTCAACTAGTAAATTCGGTCATGTCGGTAAGATTTTTAACTTTACCCCCACTTATAAATTTTCAATGTTACCCACTAAAATTATAAGTTTACCCAAATATGCTTTTAATCCATTAACGCTTTTACTAATTTGCTTTTTTTTTTCAACAATAGTCGCTTTTTGTTAAAAGAAAACTAATTCGTGGTTTTGTTTAATTTTTTTTCTTCAATTTCGATGTTAATTTTATTAAAAATGAAGTTGTATTTAAAATAATGTCTTTTTTTTCATATTGTAGTGATGGTAAGTGTTAGTACCTTAAATAAAGAAACCAATACCAACCTATGAACATTGATACCATCATATAATTGTATTTTTTATGTGCCGATATTTAGAATCGAACTGACACAATTTAATATGTCTCTTTTATGTAAATAACCATATTAATGTTATCCGATGGCGTATGTCCCTTAATGGGCCAACCAAATGACCCAATCAGAATAAGTTATTGAGTCGACCTAAAACGCACCTGGCCAAAGCCCACTATAGTTAAAGACTCCTAATATAAATAGAAGGGTTACCCCTTCACCTAAATTCATCTCATTTACATTAGTAAGCATCCACTACTTGCATCTATTTTATCTCTTTCCTATAATCATGTCTCTGTCATCACTATCATCTCCTTGATAGAAATGAGTTTCTTGTTTGTAATGAAAAGGACCATGGTTTTCTTTTATAAAAAATATCAACCTTTCTTTTTCTTTCTGAACACCATCCTTCCCTGTGATGACAACTACACTCACTCCAGTTAAACTCTTCCATCATAGTTCATCTTTTCTCTCTCACATTTATTCATATAGTTTACATATTATATATTTTTAATACGTTATACGTTGAATTCTTATAAGCAAAATACTGACTTTACTATCGGAGGCCCTCAGGCTAATCCCCTTAGGCCTCTAACGTAGATCTTCTTTATTGTTACAGCTTAGATCCATGTCAGTATTGCTAGGCATGGTTCAACCCGACATAAACCCCGACTCGAATTTTTTTGCAGCAACATTACCGCCACAACATGCATAATCTAATGCGTAAACATATAGCTTCATACAAGCTTAATTTCTAGAAATCTAGTTATATATTAACAACTTGTTTATGCGACTGACCTTAACCGATTTTGTTACCTACCTTATATATAAATGATTTTTATGACTATACTTCCAAATTTACGACCAGGGTCCGAACCGTGTTTTGATTACAAAGAAAAAAAAACTATTAAAAATTCTCTAAACCATATTCCAATTTATAAAAAATCGAAGATATTCAAACACACAACACTAAATACAACCTTAATATCCAAACACACATGCAAAAGAGTACAATCATAGGAACTACTACAATGTTACTTGTATTAAGCTATAGATTAAATGTTAAACTAATTAAATACTTAGAATTATGCTTATTTGTAACATTATAATATGGGTCACGTTTGGTTGGGTCAAACCGGTACTTTTAGCAATCAAGCGCCGAAACATTGTGATGGCTGGATGCGTCGTTTATAGTGCTGCAAACTTTCCAAACGAACACATACAGAGCCTTATTAGTGTTTATTCGTTGAGAAAACTAAATGAACATACTTATGAATTGTTTACTAATACTTACTAAACGAGATTTTTGTTTATGTTTGTTTATTATTCAAATAAATATGTTCATAAACTGTTCACGAACACTTACAGAACATAAACGAACGCAAATGAACACAAATAAAGGACAAAAGAACACAATAAATATTCATAAATACAAACAAAAGTTCATTAACATAAACGAATACTAAGGATCACATATTCATTTTAAAATAAGAACTGTATTTTTAATCAAAAACATTACGCAAAATAATAAAAAATAAATAAGTACTTAACGAAATTATCCGAAAATACTTGATTGACATTATTAGCATAAAGATAACTAACACAAAAATTAAAAATATAGTTAAGCTTTAACAAAAAAACTAAAATTGAAATGGTCAAGTGATGGATATTAACGAAGACATATAGTATAACTAAAATTCATATTCTTAAAAATTAAAACCAATAAAAAAAATGTAAAATATAAAAACTTTCAAATGAGCGAACACAAACACATAAACCGCAACATAAATGAATATATTATCGAACATTTGCGAACATAAATAAATGAGCAGAGACGCACTCTATTTTTATTTGTTCGTTTAACTAAACAAACATAATTCTTGTTTATGTGCATTTATATATTAAACGAACAAACATAAATAAATTTACTGCAGAACGCCTCATGAAGAACCCAATACTAGAGGTTCTTTAATCATACGGGAATACATGAGTAGGTAGGATTTTGATAAAATAAATTAGTGCATAAGAATATCCAAGGGAGATATTTTTACGTTTCGTTTTAAAATTTATTCAGTTAACACAACACAATGTGTGTGTGGTTCAACATTTTTACGTTTCTTTCTCATTTTGAAAAGTTTGTCACAACACACGGATCTTAGATCGACTTAGTTATATTTTTCTATGTTTTACTTTTTGGTCTAAATTCTTCGTATCAACGCACCGCAACTTCATTGTTGGTGGTCGTTAGCGGTGGTGTGACATTGGTGTTATTTGACATGGTTTTACGCCTCCGCCGTAACACGTGAAGCTTAATTCTAGTTTACAACTAACAATAACGACCTAACAGATATCACCATTCACTTAGTGACAATACCAATTGATAAGAAGATTCAATCAAGAAACATAGGTTATATATTTAGCATTCAATGCAGGAAGGATTCGATGAACACCAAATTGGGCAGCTTTTGATCAATCTAGGTGATCGATACCAATTGTGTTCTCACAAGACCAGAGATCCAATCATTATCATTAAGAACTCGTCTATGGTCGAAATAGCACCACGACATTCCGATCAAAACAACAATGCAATCATATTGCTTAGAGAAGGAGGGACTATAGAGAACTTTCATTGTCCTATGTTAAATATTACAAATCGCACGACTTACCTGAGATGTGAAGATTGAAGCAAACATAAATGCCTAGGGAATTTGGGAAGTAGTGGAACCGACCATAGGAAAAGATATCGATTATTAAAAGAGCAACACGAAAATTATTTTATGTTCTAGAAAACTTAACTTGGTCTTGCAAGTCGCTCAACATACTTCATTTAAAGAAATTTAGGACGCGTTAAGATTTAACATGTAAGGTTGATAAGATTAGGTATAGGTGCGGATACGGACACACGAATCACATTTTGTATCTTTAAAGTTGAATGACAACAAGTCATTGATGTCTATGAAAGAAAAATCAGTTAGTCTACATCTCAAGAAGCACTCTTGGTCACGCATTGGAAGACAAAAGATTTGTTCGCTAATATTTTAAGTTCTGTATTATAAAGGTACATAATGATTATTGCTGCAGTTAAGCAATTTGTAGACCTTAATATATAATCTCGTTCCAATATATTGTCATTGAAGATTGAAAGCTTCTAAAGAACGTACCAAAAGCTGAGGAAGGTGACATGCATGGTAAACTATTATTCACTAAAGCGCGCTGACGGAAAGAAGAAGAATAATAAAGAACATAAATGTGACAACTTTGGTTACGAGAGTTCAAAGCAAGAAGACTTTAAATGTGGCCGAGGTAAAGGTCGGAGGCTCATGAAAGGTCAAGATGGTAAACAGGTCCAACAAGATAGGAGTCACATAAGGTATGATAAGTGCAAAGTAACTCGAACATTTTATATATAAACGTCTAATAAAGTAGGAGAAAATAGAGAGGGTTAATCTGATCTGACACAGGAATGATGAACCAACATTGTTGTGATATAAAATCTATAAGGATTGAGTGTTACTTATAATAAGCTAGATTAAATGTTACGATAATTAAATACTTAGTATTATGTTAATTTGTGACATTAAAATAGGTCAAGTTTAGTTATGTTAAAGCGATAGTTTAAGAGCCCTTGCAAACATATTCTTGTTAGCGAACTCATAATGTTTTACAATTTGTATTTTCGGTTCATCTTTTACATGTTTTCTTTCATTCTTTTCACATAAACATATTCATAATATAAACATTTCTATTGATCGTAATCTAAGCTACTTGAACTAATTATCCTGAATCGTTGTTAATTAGAAGGTTTAGTTAAGACACACATTCGACTTTTCACTCATTGATACTAGTGGATTTAGAAACCGTTCACTACGAATTCATTAGATCTGTGAAGATAATATTTTTTCAATTTTTGACTTAGTTCTTGCTTTGTTTCTCTTATTCTTCTGTTTCTTGAGCTGAAACCAAAAAGAAGCCTACTTTAATTATGAAACGTATGTTCAAACTAGAAATGAGCTCAAAAATTAGGTCATGTACATGCTTTAGGGAAGAGATTGCATAATCTTATTAAGAGTAAATTCTTGTTAGCGAACTCATAATGTTTTACAACTTTTGTATTTTCGGTTCATCTTTTACATGTTTTCTTTCATTCTTTTCACATAACATATTCATAATATAAAACATTTCTATTGATCGTAATCTGATTTAGTGATAATTAAGCTACTTGAACTAATTATCCTGAATCGTTGTTAATTAGAATTTAGTTAAGACACACATTCGACTTTTCACTCATTGATACTATTGGATTTAGAAACCGTTCACTACGAATTCATTAGATCTGTGAAGATAATATTTTTTCAATTTTTTGACTTAGTTCTTGCTTTGTTCCTCTTATTCTTCTGTTTCTTGAGCTGAAACCAAAAAGAAGCCTACTTTAATTATGAACGTATTTTCAAACTAGAAATGAGCTCAAAAATTAGGTCAGTACATGCTTTGGAAGAGATTGCATAATCTTATTAAGGTAAATTGTCATTTTTCGTCCCTGTGATTTGGTGAAATTGTCACTTTCATCCAATATTTATTTTTTTTCGCATCTAGGTCCCTGTGGTTTACAAATCTTGTTATATTCATCCAGTTCGTTACTCCATCCAACATTCTCCGTTAAATGAAGGGTATATTGGTCATTTTAACATATATGTTTTATTTTTCTATTTTTTTTAACCCCATTTAATATATCCCCTTAAATAAATTGCTATTTTAGTCCCTGTGGTTTGGACATGTTTGCCATTCATCCCAAATCCCACCACCTTGGCATAAAACACCATATACCACCACCCGTGATGGTACAACCATGTAGATGTATGGTACAAATAACCCACCATGACCGGGTACCCGAACCCGAAAGCCCGGCCCATGTGCGGAACGGGTACCAGCAGGACATGTGCCCCACATTTAATTACATCGGAATCACCCCAATCATAACCGATACTCATAACGACGAGAATATAAAAGGTAATGGATTTGTCGGGGAATAATCCCTGTAAATCAGCACACATTGCAGCAGGCAAACATTATAATACCATGTAAGGAGGATCGAGATCCTCACAAAAGAATACACACAAAAGCTCCCCCTTATTATCCCTATCACATATTTCCCTTCAATCAATACTTACTCTCACGCCGGAGGTCGTTCCAGGGATATTTCCCCCCTGAACGCCTTAACTGGTGTTGTTTTCATTGTGCTAGGTGTGAAGCTTCAGAGAGCATCGGTAAATCGAAGTTCAACAAGACCGGACCATCTAGAGTTGACCTCGTATTACACACCACACCACCACCACGCCGCAAACCACCACCACTCCATCAGAACCACCAATCATCACCACCACCCTATCAAAAACCACCAACACCACACCAGACGGCATCACACCACAATTAGATCTCCACCACCACACTTAGATCTTCGCCATCACACACTATCACCACCACCATGTAGACCCTAGAACACAAGTTAATCTCGAACTTATAACAAACCCCTTCGAAAATGTATAGGAACCCTTTGAAACGAGTATTGTTGAGGCATTAGTAGAGTTTGATATGCTTTTTCGAAGTAGTATTTACAAGTCCAATATTGATTGTTAATTTTTAGGTTTAACATTGGTAGCGACGATCCAATGTGCGTGGTGGTGGTGGCGCTCTGTATGGTTTGGTGGCTTTGTGATGGGCGGTGGTGTGGTTCGGTGGTTCTTGTGATGGGTAGTGGTGTGGTGTTTTTTTGGACTAAATTGGCAATACGCTCAAACCACAGGGACTAAAATAGTAATGTATTTAAAGAGTATATATTAATCGGGTTTAAAAAAAGAAAAATAAAACATATATGTAAATGACCATATACCCCCTCATTTAACGGAAATTTGGATGGAGTTAACGGACTGGATGAATATGACAAATTTGTAAACCACAGGGACCCAGATGCGAAAAAACTATTGGATTAAAGTGACAATTTTCACCAAACCACAGGACGAAAATGGTAATTTACTCTCTTATTAATTAAAGATCCTATAAGAAAAGCACACAACAAGAAGAAGTATTGATTACAACATGATTCATATGCCAACATTGTTTGTTATTTTAGGGGCTTGACCCGAAATAACACCTTTGGCATCGGAACTCCTCTTAAAGGATTCGTCTTTCTTTAGTAGCTCCCAAGAGAATCTTGTCACCAGATGATGCATCATGGCTAACGAAGAAGGAAGAAGGACGGAGGTCGCGTCATATCCTGCAATCATCAAAATGACGTTGTCATGATCTCATCTTCGATATCCCATTAGTTTGTGCCATCATTATCACAAATACTAAGCAACGAGGTGATTAGATCTTTATGAGGGTCGCCCTGTCGATTTGTTCCTTAATTGCATCTTTTTTCTCTTGTATAGGTTGTGAAGCATTAGCACAAGTTTCTTTCTTGCTGCGATTCCTTGATAGTATTGGTGAAAGGAAAATTGATTGGGATTGATAATGTAGCTTCCAACATATTCTGAAGAAATGGTAGCAAGTTCTCTCTTTTGGTCCTCTTTCGATGCCAAAAGAAGCGAGCAAATTATGTTGAGGTAAGGTCCTCATCAAGGGTTGTGCCTAAACATTGTAGTATTAATAACATTAAATTATTTTAATCCAACTATTAACTATTGTCAATATTAATCCTAACTAACAATTTGATTAGTATTATTCCCGACTTTTGATATCTCATTGTTACTAATAACGGTCACAGTCTAACTATTCGTTAACACCGTTAGTTTTTTAGGACATGTCACGTGACGTGGCTCATGACGTGATGTATGACATAGTTATAATTAATATTAATATATACACTCATTTTTTTGAATAAAAGATCATTTTCTATAGTTATTCAATGTAAAAATTTTGTCGCTGGTTGAGTAGTTTGGAGACAAAAAGACCAAAAGTTGGGTGATGTATATATCTTTTATTTTAACTAGAGTAGATGTCGCGCTTTACTGCGCTGTTCGTGTTTGAGTATTTTGTTTTAGTAAGCGACATAGCAGATAATAAACCAAGTTTTGCTTGTTTTTGGCCCGCAAGAGAGATTATAGTGTGATACATGCATACAAACAAAGACATTTAGCATAGGAGTAATGTTCACCAAACGAGAACATCATGTGTTTGTTAGTTATGTACAATAGAGTGTTATTGGCTGATGGGAACTATCTTTTTGTTGTGTTTGCATTGAAAAGATAAAGCGATAGCTACGAGCTTTCCTTTGTTTGGGGTTTGGCCTTGCAAAAGCTGGACCTGATCGCTGCGAAGGATGCGCTTAGTGATTGATCATTTATATTTACTATAAAAGATTATACTTTAGAGTAATTATATACCTTAAAGTAAGGGTTATATTTCTTATGCTGAAACAGACCCAGACCCAGCTAACTAAAATGATCAAGTGTCGGCAAAAGGTTTGATTCTTCCAAAATAGCAGAAGGCTGTTGTCTTTCGAAGTAGGTTACTGTTGCTGCTACTTGCCTATGCATATGTTAAGCCTTCTGCTACAAAAGTGAGTCCCCGATATGCTGCTATTGTTCTTTGTTTTTTTGCTTTTGCCTAGCATCTGCATCTGCAAAGGATGTTATGTTGTTGTTTTTGAGTTGAAGCATTTTTTGTTTTGTAAAGTTGGTTTTTTACCTTGTTCGTGGGCTCTTTTTGGGATTTTAACGGATGGGGTTGCTGGTGCAGTTGAAGATGAGGTGGCTGACTCTGATGTGGATGGTGGTGCCTCGTAGGCGTTGTTGACTATAATTGCCTCAGTTTTGCTATCTTTCTTTACTTGGATCTCGAAATATATGGCTTGTTAATCAATTTTCTATCTCTTGTGGTAATTGCTTTGGGCTTTGTCGGTTTGAGAGGTTACCGTATCGTAGCAAGATTTGCCCACTAGTGTTGTTACAACGCCATAAAAAAAGTTGCATCTGCCGTGCAGCTGTCATCATTATATCGAGGAGCACGACTCCGTGCGCGTGACTAACACGCTCAGCAGACCAGAAATTAGCTCCACAAACTCACACACAAAGTCGCAATCACCAGAATCGACATACACGTAAGGTTCAGACGTATAAGCGAGACGAAGTTGAGGCATCTACAATTTCATCAGGCGACGAAGGTAACCTAAAGGATTCACTATTACGCTCATCACAATAGCATGATGTACGTCTACACTGCCGCCTATAGCATTTAAAGGTATTTAGAGGAGGAAGGCAAGTCCTCCTTCTCTTCAGACTATGAGCAAAAGCCATATACATACCCCAGATAACTAAGCATATGCTAGACTATCACTACGCTATCGATAAAGATAACACAACACTACAACTACATCAAAGCCATAGACTATGAATAAAAATAAAAGTACAAAAATCAAGTTCACAGCACACATTCTATCTAGCAGCATGCAACAATACTAAGGTACCTACTATAACCAAAGCACACATACATACTAACCACCACACATTTGTCAAATTATGTTAAAATTAACTTCTTCAAAGTTAACGTTAATATAAAATAACAATGTAACATACCTGAAGGGCGACAGAAGATACCACTAAGGCTGTAATGACCTGCCAATAACAACAAAACACATACCACAAAATGAACATGTTTCTTAATTAGGCAAAACAGAAGACACCAAAAAACAGCTATCTTAAAAGATATAAGAGCAAAGAAATTTTTTTTGAGATTTTTCTTTTTTTTTAGTTATTTTCCTAACTATAAAACGTATGCATTCAAATAACATAAAAAAAGTAAAAGCAACAATAAAAAATGACAACTTTTAACATCAGAGAGCCACATGCAAAAAAAGCAAAAAATTTGCAAAACTGGAGGAAAACGACATTCAGTCTTTATAAATTTATCATTATATTCATTCTATATATGAGATAGTTCCATCATTTGATGGATTGAAAGTTTTTTAATTAATACGAACAAATCATATCTTATATTTATTTTTCGAAACAATGAAGAATCAAAATGTAATCTGGTTGTTTGGTTTAGTTAATAATATTCACGTAATCGAGCTGATTAAACTTAAACTTATTCATCAACTTGAAGACCCACATTGAGCACAACAACTTACTATATTGCAAATTGAGAGTAAATAATACAAATCTTTATCACAAGGACCAATAGTGTTAGTCTATAAATTTAGAAGGATGTTTGCTGTCTTTCACGTATTTTGTATTTCAAGAAATTACTTCTTCCACACCTACAACTATAAAACCCAGAGAAATTATGCATCAACAACATGTACCCAAGCTATAATACTTATACACTCATGTAAACTTGGTTTTTCACTCTTATTAATCTGCACAATTGATTCATAAAGCGATGTTGGAGCTGCGACTTGCTTCTGACATTAGAGAGGTATTCGAAGCAGAACTGCAGAAGAAAGAGCGTTTTTTTTAAAAATTTTTGAATTCGATTATCATCTCTTGCTTCAGTTCATTGACAGTTTCAATTGATCATCTTCATATGAGGCTGGTAAATTTCTTCTTTTTTTGTAATTTCAACTTAATTTTAGCTTCAATCTTCTCTAGATTCTCACTGATTTTGATTTTGTTCAATACCCTTTTGAGATTCATTAGACCGTTGAAAATCACATCTTTGATGGTATTTCTAAAATTTGTTTAGGTTCATCGTTCAATCCTTATACGTGCTTTCGTATATTTTGAAATAGTGTTGTTAAAGTTCAGATCCAGTGTGATGATTTGTCAAATCTCAAAGAAATCTTTCAAAATTTAGGATTTGAAAGAATAAATCATTGGTCGACAAAATCCAAACACATGCAACAACCGAAAACCCAAATAGAAGCTCAACTCCATGTAAATCGGAAGCAAACTTGCAAAGAGAGAGAGCAAAAGAGAAAACATAAGAAGACAACACAATGGCGACAATGTACCGAAGAGGGTCGGAGATGACAACCGCGCGTGGTTCCTCCGTGGCCAGAATCTACTCCGGTGATGAAGTTTCGATTTTTTGGTGTTAATCAAAGAGAAAGTTAAGATGTGGAGAGGTGTAATGGTGGCGATGAAGAATAAGCTTGGGAAAAGAGAATATCTACCACCAATCACTGTAGCAAACAGTAATCACTTGTCAATCTGGCACCGACATATTTCTTTAATATATATTTAATTTATTTAATAAATATAATATAATACATTATGTCATTTTGTGACTATGGAATTCATGTTGCTTTATTGTTGGTTGGTTTGTCATTTTGGTAATCGGCATCATTAGAAAAGATTCATTTTTCATCTCAAATTTTTATTAAAAAATATTTAAGATGAAATCTCGACGTATGTCTAAACCGCATCAAACAATGCTTCATTGTGTAATTAAGTTCGCTTCATAGCCGTCGGACTGATGGTGGCTCCTTTTTAATAATGTATTTTTTTTTAAGTATTAGAACCTCGCAGTTTGTGGCTCCTTTCAGTAATGCATTTCTCGGTATTATTGTTCAAATAACCCGCTCAAAAATATTCGCTCGAAATTGACTCGTTTGTAAATGAACCGAGCAAGCCATTTATCTCGTTTTGTAACAAGTTAAGCCCGAGCCTAGGTTAGCTTTACATGTGGCTCATTCGTTAGCTGGATCGTGGCTTGTTGGCTAACTGCTCATTGGCTCGCTCATTCGCCTGTTTAAAGTAAAAGCTAAATTATCATGGGTTAGTGGATTTTAACAATCAAAACTTTTATTTATTGACTGCAATTAACTTAATAAGCTTATATTCCTCTAGCATCTCTAACTAACTGAGAGCTAACATCGTTAATTTTTCAATAGCGTGAATTTTTATGTGACCAAAACACTAAATATAAAGTTAAAATCTACCATCAGATCCGTTAATTTGAAACTTCTGTACGAAACCCATCAATCTCCATCTCCTGATTTGAACCACTTGGCTCGTTAGATATAGATTTCAGTAACGATGAGGCTAGACTCCGAAAACAGATTTGATGAACGCTAGGAGGTGGCGGAGTTGAAAATACGCTCAAAGTTGGTCACATTTTATCAAAAGAAAAACTAACGGGGTTAATTTTCGGTTAGTAAATGATCGTTGGAGAAAAATAATTTTAAAGTTAGTGTCTATAAAAATCTTCTGAGATGATATTAGTTTCGTTGGATAAATGAAATTTAAAATTATTAAAATCCAATAACTCATTATAATTTATATAGAATGTTGATTTAATCCCCAATTATACTCAAACACACACACATACTTGTGAATTACAGATTGAACTCTCTTAAAAACAAATAGCACCATTTTACTACCCCTAATCTAGGCTAACTACTCGAAACTACTCATGACCTACTAAAACTCGAAACTACATCAGTGTTTTACCAATAAAGATTAGAGATTATTTATTAGCGCAGCTATAGTTTCGGAATAGATAGACTTGGTTTGTTGATAGAGATAATGATGTTAGCCCAATCTCCTCCATATAATGAGGGGGATTATTAGGTTTAGTTGGATATAAATACTTATTTATGTGCTTTGATAATGATCATGAAATCTAATACCATAAACCTTTTATGGTATCAGAGCATAACATCATCAAAACCCCGCCCGTCTAAACCACAGATACCATGGCCGATGATCTGCCTCCACCCGCAGTGGTGAACCCGCCACTAACTAAATCATCGATACGTCCGATGCCAATCCCTACATCCCGTCTATTTCGTGGCCAACATACAAAACAAATCCGGTTTCTAGACGGCACCAAGGTCACCTACTCGGCATGGGTAAAGCTCTTCAAGCTACACACACGAGGTTGATGTTCTATCCCACATCGACGTTCCGCACCACCAGAAAAGACGGACCCAGCTTACGAGTCTTGTCTAAAATAACGCCATAGTTCTTCAATGGATCTATGGTTCGTTGTCCGATGAATTCCTAGCAAGAATCCTGGATACGGACATCACTACACAACAAGCCTGGTGTAACATTTGACCCATTTTCAAATTGTAACCCGAACCTATTCTGTTCAGAGTATTTATTTCAATGAATTAAATAACATGGTGTAGTTTAACCAATGTTATAATTATTTTGCATCTATAAAAAAAATAAACATTTATAATAATGTTATGATTCACAAACATTTATTATAAATTTAAAGTCTATATATCTTTTAATAAAAAAAAAAACTAAATATAAGATCATAAAAATTTTTACAAGTTTTTATATTTTAAAATAATTACAAGTATCACACTACAGGGACCAAAATTGTAAATTTTTCAAACCAACCCAAACCCCCCCTGTTTCCCCGTTCGCCGGCCGACCACCGGCCGATCACCCTCCGGCGACCACCTCTCCCTCAAACCACTCAAAAATGTTGCAATTAAACCGCCCCTTAACCCTCGCGAGCCTGTTTCGAACCTTGAACCAATTTTAAATGCGATTTTAAGTGATGTTATCACTCGTCGGACCACAACCGAAATCCACAATCAAATTCTAATGATTTCAGTGTGTTTCAAGTCGAAATAAACAATTAAACAGGCGTTAGGATTCTATAATCGTTATGAAATCGAAACTACTCTTAATTGTGCTTTGAAAGGTGTTAATCACTGATAATCAAACCGAAACATCCGATTAAAGAACTTAATGCGTTGGAGTCGAAACAGTAACATCAGGACTATAAACTCATAGTGAAACCTTCAATTCGATCACTTTGAACTTTCTGCAACCTCAATTACAAACAAAACAACCCCACCATCTCTTTCGATCTCCATCTCCATTCGCGACCTGCAACTAATCGGACTACACCTTCGGGCAACCTCACAGAAATTGATTGAGGGCTTTGATCATCTCGTTTGATTGAAGCTTTCTGCACAATTGATTCAAGTTTGATCACCAAATCCGCTCGAATCGATTGCCACTCGTCGCGAACCGTTCTTCGAATCAATTACATTCACCTAATCATAATCAGTAAGTTATGCACCTGTACCTACTCGATTTTGCGTGGGTAATCAAAGCCCCATGGTTATTGTGACTATCATGATCGAATCACACTTCAATTTGAATCAAATCAGAATTAGGGTTCTATGGAATTGGGGGAAACACTTAATTATGGTTTTTAAGATTTAAAATCTGAGTTTTATCAGATCACGGGCTTCTGCCCAACTGTTAAGCGCGCCTCTTACTCAAAGGGGACCCGGTTCGACCCTGGTCCACCTCAATTATTTTTTTGCTATTTATTTTCAAATCATTTTTTATTCCAAAATTTTAATGTGTTAATTAAGCTAAAATAAAAATTATTTTTAGTTAAATCTATTCCATAAAATTAATTTTAATTTTTTTTTTTTAATTCTAAAGGATATAAACATATTTTTATCTTCTAACAAAAATAAAGGTTATAAAACATATTTAATTTCTTTGAACATTCTAAATCCTATGAGCTATTTTGAATCAAATATAAATTATTTAAACTATTTTTTTTTATAAAACCTTTAACTAACTATTCACTAATTATTTTGATCAGTTATTAATAATTAATCATAAAAAAATATTATTTAATTATTTATCATACTTGATCTTCAACGTTATTTAATCAAGTTATAAATTCTATTTAACGAATTACTTATTATTCAAATATTTTATTCTAGATTTATTTAACCAATATATCAAATGAGTTAACCATATTTTTATATATCTCACAAACTCCAATTGAAACCTTAATTCATATCTATTCTTTAATCATTATATTGTTTTAATTTAAACACCATTCCTTAGGTCAATCCGTGAGGAAACCGTCATTGTCTAATCTTGCATATTATTCAAACCATATTGCTATACCAAGTGAGTATTCATTGCCCATTTTCATGTTTTATTATTTGGGGAAATCATGTGATATCATACACAAACATGCTTATACATTTTATTCTATTTCATACTAATATTCAATTCATACGTGTTATGTTATTTACTTGCAATTATGTGTTCGTATTTAGATAAACTTGATAACATGATCATTAATTCACACAACCACGGTAACAATGATAGATCTATTGGTTTGACAACCCACCCCATTTGTTTAGTCGCGTGGTGATTGAAACCGGAATCATACATTCTATAAGCTCCGTCTGAGGACCGAGTCATTCAGTCATTAGGTTTGATCGTGTTGTTTGTCATTTATGATACATTGTTGCATGATAGTTATAACATTACCATGTGAATTGAATTGTTTTTCAAGTTATTCAATCAAATTTGTGTGTGTTTAAACCTGTGATTACTCACCGGCTAATTCTTTAGCTGACTCGTTACTTTTTCACATAATTTCAGGAAATGCTAATTAGTGGAATTCTCTCTGCTCACATAGATTTGGACCTAGTCAAAACAAGAAGACAATATTATATTTCATGTTCTTATTTTAATTGTGATGTAATGTGTGACTTGAATGGTATTATTCATAAATAAATGGCTATTAAATGTTATATCAACGTATTTTTACCTTGTGCTATGAACAATCGATTCACATTCGTCCGCCTCGATGATTCCGCCATCGTCGGGGTGTGACAGATTGGTATCAGAGCCAAGGTTATAGGGAATTAGGTTATTAGAAATGGAATGACCTAGACTATAACTAAGTACCTTTACACATGAGTCCTCTCATGTATTCTATATGTTTAGATAGGGCTTATATTGTCACTTATGTCTGTTATGTTTATATGGTTATCACATTCTCTTATATCTTGATTCTTACCTTTCACATACAAATTCTCAAATCATATTATATGGTATTATGTGTCTAAATCAATTGTTTTTCAAATTTTAAATTTTGACTTGTTATTTATGGTTTTCAAATCTCGTCAAAGTCCGTGTCACACGACCGAGAACATGCAATGCTGGAAGAGTGGGATACCTGTATCTTAAGGTGTTCTGTCTAGGCAAGGTATTTCATACAACTTGATTACCTTACCTGGGAACCCTCGAGATGAGTATTCGCTTATAGGTACGCGTGTCCTCATTAAGGTTGTGGTGGACACAAATACTTTGATAAGTCACCGTATTCGTTTTGGTTTGCGAACCAAACGTTTACACTCCTAACCTCTCATTGTTATTCTAAACAATCTCATTAACGATTTTATTATTTTGAAAAGTTCTAAAGGTTTTTCCATATTATACAGCATGTCTTTCCGTCAAAACCGCTCTCGATCTAGAAGCTCTGGCCGTAAGATTGCCGCTATAGTAGCACGTGAAGTTGCTGCGGTCATCCCAACACTGCTTACTCATTTGAACCAAGGCAACAACGTTGTTCAAAATCAAGCTGCACCAAACCCTCCCCGAGCTTGTACTTACAAGCATTTCAGTTCTTGCAATCCCACTAAGTTTAGCGGGACCGAAGGAGCCACTGGTCTTTTACAGTGGTTTGAGAGTATCGAGAACACTTTTCTCAATAGTGAGTGTCCCGAGAATCTCAAGGTTCGCTATGCTACAAGTGTTCTTCAAAAGAGAGCACTCACTTGGTGGAACGGGGAGAAACGAACCCGTGGAACTGATGCTGCCTTGGCATTAACGTGGGATGAAGTCAAGGAACTCATGACTCGGGAATTCTGTCCAAGAAATGAGATCAAGAAGTTAGAAGCTGAGTTCTGGGACTTAGCTCAAGAAAGTGGAGAAAATCTAGCCTACACCAACCGATTTCATGAATTGAGCCTACTTGTTCCCCACTTAGTTACCCCATTATCCCGGCCATTGAAAAGTACATTGGTGGTCTACCCATGAAAATTCAAGACACGGTGTGGGGTAGGAATCCTGCAACTCTGGAAGATACCATCCGGTTAGCTGCTCAGTTAACTGACAATCATGTCAAAGCTGGAACCCTGACTAGGAAGGGTGCTAAGAAGGTGCCCGAGAAACCCTCAGCTGAACCCCCTAAGGAGGAAAAACCTGAACCGTCTCAAAACAAGAAGAGGAAGGTGAAATCCCAAAACTTTGCTGTGGTTACCCCTACTGTTCCAGTTAATCAAGTCGCACCAAGCTACCAACCAGTCCCCAACAATCAAGTCCCGGCAAAGAAACCTTACACCGGAACTTTCCCACAGTGCAATATTTGCAAGTACCACCACCCTACTAATGCACAATGCCGTCGCTGCACCAACTGTGGTCGTTTCGGTCATACTTTCAACGTGTGTAAGAGCGCAGCTAAGACTCCGGCTACCGCACCTGTTCTTCAACATCCTCCTGCAGTTACTCAGGGTCGTGCATGCTATCAATGTGGTGATCCGAACCACTACCGCAATCGATGCCCTCAACTTGTCAGCACGGTGCCTACGGCTCAAGGACGTGCTTTTAACATCAATGCTCACCAAGCTCAAACCAATAGCGATGTGGTGAACGGTATGTTTTTAATCAATAATCATTATGCTTCAGTCTTATTTGATACCGGCGCCGACAAAAGTTTTGTGTCCTTAGAATTTGAACCCTTACTTGCTAGTGCACGGACTAAGTTGAGAAAACCATTTACGGTAGAGATAGCCGACGGGAAACCTATCACAATCGATTCAATTATTCCAAACTGTATCCTTAGTCTTAGCGAGCATGATTTTCCTATCGATCTCACACCGATGCAACTTGGAAATTTCGACGTCATTATAGGCATGGATTGGCTATCTAAGAACCATGCTGAAGTTGTTTGTTACGAGAAAATCATCCGGATCCCTCTTGCGCCCGAAAAGGTGTTAAATATTTATGGAGAAAACCTTCCAAAGGCCTTCGACTTATGTCATGTACCAAAGCTCAAAAGTACCTTCGCAAGCATTATGTGGCTTTCTTAGCACATATCGTGAAGACGAATGAGAAGTCAAAGAAAGTCGAGGATATTCCGATCATTCGTGATTTTCCGGAAGTGTTCCCCGATGACTTAACTGGACTCCCTCCTGTTCGTCAAGTCGAGTTTCGTATCGATCTTGTACCTGGTGCAACACCTGTAGCAAAATCTCCATATCGTCTTGCACCATCTGAGATGCAAGAACTTGCTAGTCACTTCAAGAACTTTCCGATAAAGGTTTCATTCGACCAAGTTCCTCACCTTGGGGAGCCCCAGTATTGTTTGTGAAGAAGAAAGATGGCTCATTTCGTATGTGTATCGATTATCGGGAACTCAACAAGCTTACTGTTAAGAACCGGTATCCTCTACCAAGAATCGATGATTTGTTTGACCAACTTCAAGGCGCTTCATACTTTTCCAAGATTGACCTTCGTTCGGGTTATCATCAACTTCGAGTGCATGATGACGACATTCCCAAAACAGCCTTCCGTACAAGATATGGTCATTACGAATTTCTGGTTATGCCATTTGGTTTGACCAACGCACCAGCTGTGTTCATGGATTTAATGAACCGCGTGTGTAAACCATACTTGGACAAGTTCGTGATCGTCTTCATCGACGACATTCTGATTTATTCAAAATCAAGATCCGAGCATGAACATCATCTTCGTTTGATTCTTGAACTGTTGAAAAAGGAGAAACTATATGCCAATTTTCTAAGTGTGAATTTTGGTTGAAGGAGGTACAATTCCTTGGTCACATCGTAAATGATAAAGGAATTCATGTGGATCCTGCAAAGATTGAGGCGGTAAAGAGTTGGGTGGAACCTAAAACTCCCACTGAGATCCGTTCATTCCTTGGCTTGGCCGGCTACTATCGGCGTTTCATCCCAAATTTCTCAAAGATCGCTGTGCCCCTTACTGCTTTGACCCACAAGGATAAGTCTTTCCAGTGGGGACCAGATCAAGAAAAAGCATTTCAAACACTTAAACAAAAGTTATGCAATGCTCCAATCTTGACCCTCCCTGATGGAAATGATGATTTTGTTGTTTACTGCGATGCTTCCAAGCAAGGTCTTGGCTGTGTCCTCATGCAACGAGGAAAAGTCATAGCCTATGCCTCAAGACAGCTCAAAATTCATGAGAAGAATTACACAACTCATGATCTCGAATTAGGAGCTGTGGTTTTCGCACTCAAAATCTGGAGACACTATCTTTACGGCACCAAGTGTGTTGTATTCACTGACCATAAGAGTCTTCAGCACATTTTCAATCAAAAAGAACTAAATATGAGACAACGGCGATGGGTTGAGTTACTCAATGACTACGATTGTGAAATTCGCTATCACCCTGGAAAAGCGAATGTCGTAGCCGATGCATTGAGTCGTAAGGATTATGTCATACTCCAAAGTGTTACGATTCAATCAGAACTTAAAACTCGAATTCTCGAAGCCCAACACGAGTCGGTCACTGAGGGTAACATGTACGATGAAATGTCATGCGGTGCTGAACTTCAATTGGAAACAAAACCTGATGGTTTGTTGTATTTTCTGGATCGTCTTTGGATTCCTAAACGCAATGATCTTCGAATCCTCATCATGAGCGAGGCTCACAAAACTCGTTATTCTATCCATCCCGGTGCGGATAAGATGTTTATGAATCTCCGTAATCAGTATTGGTGGCCCGGCATGAAAAAGGATATAGCTTTGTATGTGTCCAAATGCCTCACCTGTTCAAAGGTTAAAGCCGAACATCAACGTCCGTCTGGATTACTTGTGCAACCTGATATTCCAGTGTGGAAGTGGGAAGACATATCCATGGACTTCATTACCAAATTGCCTCGAACCTCTAGCGGTTATGATAGTATTTGGGTCATTGTTGATCGATTGACTAAATCGGCACACTTCATACCGATTCGTGAAGATTATCGAGTTGAGAAATTAGCTCGTATCTATATCAACGAAATAGTCAGCCGTCATGGTGTGCCATTAATATTATCTCCGATCGTGATGGTCGATTCATCTCCCATTTCTGGCAAAGTCTTCAATCGTCTTTGGGAACCCGACTCAATCTCAGCACAGCTTATCACCCCCAAACCGATGGGCAGACTGAAAGGACAATACAGACTCTTGAGGATATGCTTCGAGCGTGTGTCATTGACTTTAGTGGCTCTTGGGATTCTCATCTACCGTTAATCGAATTTTCATACAACAACAGTTACCATACAAGTATCCAAATGGCACCATTTGAAGCTTTGTACGGTCGCAAGTGTCGATCTCCCATATGTTGGTCTGAGATAGGAGATGCACAAATCACCGGTCCTGAACTGATTCAGGAATCAACCGATAAGATCCACAAGATTCGTGATAACTTGCTGGCTGCTAGAAATCGTCAGAAGCATTACGCTGATAAGGGACGGAAACCCATGGAATACAACGTCGGTGATCTCGTGCTCCTAAAGGTATCACCTTGGAAAGGGGTGATCCGTTTTGGGAAGAAAGGGAAGCTAGCACCTCGTTATGTGGGTCCATTCAAAGTGCTTGAGCGTATTGGGAAAGTAGCTTACAAGCTTGAACTGCCTCAAGAACTCAGCAACATTCACCCAACATTTCATGTTTCCAACCTCAAGAAATGCCTTGCTGATGAGAACCTCCGCATTCCACTCGATGAAGTTCAAATCGATGAATCCATGCATTTTATCGAAAGGCCTGTGGAGATCATGGACCGTGAAATCAAACAACTCAAGCGTAGCCGAATACCTATCGTCAAAGTTCGTTGGGAGTCTAAACGTGGCCCAGAGTTCACTTGGGAGCGTGAAGACCAAATGAAATCCAAGTATCCTCACCTTTTTGTCCCAGCCTCCTCGTGATCAAATTTCGGGACGAAATTTCTTAAAGTAGGGGAGACTGTAACATTTGACCCATTTTCAAATTTGTAACCCGAACCTATTCTGTTCAGAGTATTTATTTCAATGAATTAAATATAACATGGTGTAGTTTAACCAATGTTATAAATTATTTTGCATCTATAAAAAAAAATTAAACAATTTATAATAATGTTATGATTCACAAACATTTATTAATAAATTTAAAGTCTATATATCATTTTATATTAAAAAAAAAAAACTAAATATAAAAGATTCATAAAAATTTATAAACATTATAAACATGTTATAAAATGATTGGATTTATTATATAAAGTCTAGGGTGAAAAGTGTTAATTATAAAAGTGAATTACAAGTTTTTATTTTAAAATAGAACAAGTATCAAACTACAGGGACCAAAATTGTAAATTATTTCAAACCAACCCAAACACCCCCCTGTTTCCCCGTTCGCCGGCCGACCACCGGCCGATCACCCTCCGGCGACCACCTCTCCCTCAAACCACTCAAAAATGTTGCAATTAAACCGCCCCTTAACCCTCGCGAGCCTGTTTCGAACCTTGAACCAATTTTAAATGCGATTTTAAGTGATGTTATCACTCGGTCGGACCACAACCGAAATCCACAATCAAATTCTAATGATTTCAGTGTGTTTCAAGTCGAAATAAACAAATTAAACAGGCGTTAGGATTCTATAATCGTTATGAAATCGAAACTACTCTTAATTGTGCTTTGAAAGGTGTTAATCACTGATAATCAAACCGAAACATCCGATTAAAGAACTTAAATGCGTTGGAGTCGAAACAGTAACAATCAGGACTATAAACTCATAGTGAAACCTTCAATTCGATCACTTTGAACTTTCTGCAACCTCAATTACAAACAAAACAAACCCCACCATCTCTTTCGATCTCCATCTCCATTCGCGACCTGCAACTAATCGGACTACACCTTCGGGGCAACCTCAACAGAAATTGATTGAGGGCTTTTGATCATATCGTTCGATTGAAGCTTTCTGCACAATTGATTCAAGTTTGATCAACCAAATCCGCTCGAATCGATTGCCACTCGTCGCGAACCGTTCTTCGAATCAATTACATTCACCTAATCATAATCAAGTAAGTTATGCACCTGTACCTACTCGATTTTGCGTGGGTAATCAAAGCCCCATGGTTATTGTGACTATCATGATCGAATCACACTTCAATTTGAATCAAATCAGAATTAGGGTTCTATGGAATTGGGGGAAACACTTAATTATGGTTTTTAAGATTTAAAATCTGAGTTTTATCAGATCACGGGCTTCTGCCCAACTGGTAAAGCGCGCCTCTTACTCAAAGGGGACCCGGGTTCGACCCTGGTCCACCTCAATTATTTTTTTGCTATTTATTTTCAAATCATTTTTATTCCAGAAAATTTTAATGTGTTAATTAAGCTAAAATAAAAATTATTTTGTTAGTTAAATCTATTCCATAAAATTATTAATTAATTTTTTTTTTTTTAAATTCTAAAGGATATAAATTACATATTTTTATCTTCTAACAAAAATAAAGGTTATAAAAACATATTTAATTTCTTTGAACATTCTAAATTCCTATGAGCTATTTTGAATCAAATATAAATTATTTAAAACTATTTTTTTTTATAAAACCTTTAACTAACTATTCAACTAATTATTTTGATCAAGTTATTAATAATTAATCATAAAAAAAATTATTATTTAATTATTTATCATACTTGATCTTCAACGTTATTTAAATCAAGTTATAAATTCTATTTAACGAATTACTTATTATTCAAATATTTTATTCTAGATTTATTTAACCAATATATCAAATGAGTTACAATATTTTTATATAATCTCACAAACTCCAATTGAAACCTTAATTCATATCTATTCTTTAATCATTATATTGTTTTAATTTAAAACACCATTCCTTAGGTCAAATCCGTGAGGAAACCGTCATTGTCTAATCTTGCATATTATTCAAACCATATTGCTATACCAAGTGAGTATTCATTGCCCATTTTTCATGTTTTATTATTTGGGGAAATCATGTGATATCATACACAAACATGCTTATACATTTTATTCTATTTCATACTAATATTCAATTCAATACGTGTTATGTTATTTACTTGCAATTATGTGTTCGTATTTAGATAAACTTGATAACATGATCATTAATTCACACAACCACGGTAACAATGATAGATCTATTGGTTTGACAACCCACCCCATTTGTTTAGTCGCGTGGTGATTGAAACCGGAATCATACATTCTATAAGGCTCCGTCTGAGGACCGAGTCAATTCAGTCATTAGGTTTGATCGTGTTGTTTGTCATTTATGATACATTGTTGCATGATAGTTATAACATTACCATGTGAATTGAATTGTTTTCAAGTTATTCAATCAAAATTTGTGTGTGTTTAAACCTGTGATTACTCACCGGCTAATTCTTTAGCTGACTCGTTACTTTTTCACATGATTTCAGGAAATGCTAATTAGTGGAATTCTCTCTGCTCACATAGATTTGGACCTAGTCAAAAATAAAGAAGACAATATTATATTTCATGTTCTTATTTTAATTGTGATGTAATGTGTGACTTGAATGGTATTATTCAATAAATAAATGGCTATTAAATGTTATATCAACGTATTTATTACCTTGTGCTATGAACAATGGATTCACATTCGTCCGCCTCGATGATTCCGCCATCGGTCGGGGTGTGACACCTGGAATCGGATCCACGAGATTTTTCTCAACAACAAAGCCTCACGCGCAGCAGCCTTGGAACATGAGTTCACACCCTCACCCTTGGCGCTTGTGCATCTATGGATGAGTACTGCCAAAAGCTGAAAGATCTCGCCGAACAATTACAAGATGTGGAACACCCGGTCACCGAATCCCGACTGGTCCTTCAACTTGTTCGAGGACTACCGCCGGAATTCGACACTGTGGCGTCTTTCATCAATCAATCAAACACTTCATGGGACAATGCCCGCAGCATGCTCCAACTGGAGCAACATCGCCAGTCGGCCCGACAACAACACGGTGGTCAACCCGCTCATTCAGCCCTCACGGCTCCACGGAATGGCCAACCGAACCCATCGCCGACATCGCCCGGGGCAGCCCACTATGCGCCTCCGACTGCTACCCCTCACCCTCCATACGACTACCAGGGTCGCGGCTCTTCGCCCTCTCGGGGACGGGGACGCGGCCGCAACAACTACCGCGGGGGTCGCGGTCGAGGCAGACACACCCATTCATCGCAATATGGTGCTTGGCAAATTCAAGGTGGGCCTGGTACTTGGACCTCCTGGACCCCGCCCCCTTGTCCTCATCCGACACAGCCCACTTGGGCCTCCCCTTGGCAGCCGCACCCAGTGGGCCAACCACCCATGCCTTCTCCATCGCCCATCTTCACTACACTCAGGGTGGGCCTCCCGGACCCCCTCAAACACCGGCCCACAGCACACCAGGATACGGCTCTTCAGCACCGGTGGACCCTCTCAACCCAACCGACTTGGGCGCTGCTCTTTCCTCTATGACTCTCACCCCACCGGATCACACTTGGTATATGGACACCGGTGCCTCATCTCATATTACTTCGGACCCGGGTACAATTCTAACTCCTAATTCTACTTCCTTTAATGGTAATATATTTGTTGGCAATGGATCTCAGTTGACGATTTCGGGCTCGGGTAATGGCGTTCACCAAACCCCCACCCACACCTTTCAATTAAATAATATCCTTGTATCGCCCCATATCATTAAAAACCTTCTATTCGTTCGAAAATTCACACGTGATAATCTTGTCTCTATTGAATTTGATCCTAACGGTTTTTCTTTGAAGGATCTCAAGACTGGAGGCCTCCTTTCACGCCATGATAGCACCGGGGATCTATATCCATTCACTCCACCCTCACAAGCCTTCCTCATAACTTCAATCAAGTGGCACGATCGCCTCGGACACCCCGGCTCTCAAGTTTTAAATTATCTATTTAATTATTCTTTACTTCCATGTAATAAAGATATTTCAAGGTTTTTTGTCATTCTTGTAACTTATCAAATAGTAAACGTTTACCATTCGATGATTCCCATTCTTTAACGTTTGCACCGTTTGACATCGTCCATTGTGACTTATGGACCTCTTCTCTATTAAGTAACTCATCCTATAAATATTACATGGTATTAATAGACAACTTTACAAATTATGTTTGGGTGTACCCACTTAAGTTCAAATCCGAGGCTTTCACTAATTTTGTTAAATTCCATAATCTTATTAAAACCCAATTTAACAAAACTATCAAATCTTTCCAATGCGATCTCGGAGGCGAATTTGATAATAATGAATTTCACACCTTCGCCCATAACAACGGCCTTGTCTTTCGATTCTCCTGCCCACATACTTCCCCACAAAACGGAAGCGCCGAACGTATGATTCGGCGTTTGAATGACATCATTCGCACCTTACTCACACATGCTCATTTACCTCCCCGATTTTGGGTCGAAGCTTTACACACAGCCGCATACTTGCATAACATCTTACCGACCAAACGTCTTAACTTCCATACCCCCACGTTTTCCTTGTTCCACCGACACCCCACTATGACCACCTACGCGTGTTCGGGTGTGCGTGTTATCCTAACATGTCCGCCACTCAACCCCATAAACTTCACCCCCGCTCTACCCGGTGCATCTTCCTTGGCTATCCATCCGGCTTTCGGGGCTACCGATGTCTTGATCCTCAAACCGGCAAAGTTCACATCTCTAGACATGTCACGTTCGATGAATCCACCTTCCCTTCTACCGACCAACCTTCACCCGGCTCCTACCAGTTTCTCGATGATGACACTCCTCTCACAGCTCAATACCAATTTCCACCTAATTCATCCCACCACCAACCCACTACATCCTCACCCGCTCCCCCCCCCAACCTATGCCGCCCCCTACCACACCGTCCAGCCCAACCCCTGACCCACTGCCTTCCAACTCTCACCCCATGACAACTAGGGGAAAGCCGGCATCACCAAGCCCAACCCTCGGTTCGCCGGCGCCACCATCGCAACACCCATCTCACCCGTACCCACCTCCTATCAACGCGCCTTATCCGACCCGAATTGGAAACGAGCCATGCTCGATGAATATATGGCTTTACAGGAAAATAGCACTTGGGAGCTAGTTCCCCGACCGGAGTCCCACCCGGTTATTCGGTGTATGTGGCTCTTCAGGCATAAGTTTAAATCGGATGGCACACTTGATCGATATAAAGCACGGCTAGTGGTAAACGGTAAATCTCAAACTGTGGCGTCGATTGCTTGGAAACATTTAGTCCGGTGGTCAAACCGGCTACGATACGCACCGTACTATCTATAGCCGTTTCCAACTCTTGGCCGATTCATCAACTCGACGTCAAAAACGCCTTTTTACACGGCCAATTGGAGGAAACGGTGTATATGCACCAACCGCCCGGCTTTGTGGACGCCTCCCGCCCACAACACGTGTGCCGCCTCACCAAGTCCTTATATGGCCTAAAGCAGGCACCCCGTGCATGGTTCAACCGATTTTACACGTTCATTCACTCCATGGGGTTCACGGGAAGTAACTGTGACAGCTCTCTATTTCTATATCGTCAGGGACGTGATCTCGCTTATTTATTGCTTTATGTTGATGATATTATACTAACGGCTTCCTCCACAGATTTACTTCACCGGTTTATTATGTCTTTGTCACAAGAATTCTCCATGACAGATTTGGGGGACATACACCATTTTCTTGGCATCACAGTCACTCGTGACAACACCGGCTTGTTCCTCTCTCAAGCACAGTATGCAAAGGACATTCTACACCGTGCCAACATGACAACGTGCAAGCCCTGTGCCACACCAATTGACACCTTCTCCAAACTCTCCGCAAACGATGGTGATCCTCTCCCGGACGGCAGTCACTATCGCAGCCTTGCGGGGGCCTTACAATACCTCACCTTCACCCGTCCAGATATATCATACGTCGTTCAACAAGTTTGTCTCTTCATGCATGCCCCCCGGGTACCACATTTCAACTTCATGAAGCGGATTCTTCGCTATATTCAGGGCACCCTTCACCATGGTTTGAAGATAACACGGTCCCCTCCATCGTCCTTGACGGCCTATTCCGATGCTGATTGGGGCGGTTGCCCGGATACTAGACGCTCCACCTCCGGGTATTGTGTCTACCTTGGTAATAATCTCATCTCTTGGTCATCTAAACGACGGCCCACTATTTCACGCTCTAGTGCAGAGGCTGAATACCGGGGAATTGCAAATGCGGTCGCCGAAACAACTTGGATCCGTAACTTATTACTCGAGCTTCATATCCCGCTACGGCGAGCCACGGTTGTCTATTGTGATAATATTTCTGCAGTGTACCTATCTGAGAATCCGGTGCAACATCAACGTACAAAGCATGTGGAAATCGACATTCACTTTGTCCGGGAAAAGGTTAGACTTGGTCACGTTCGAGTCTTACATGTTCCGTCTTCGTACCAATATGCCGACATCTTCACAAAAGGGCTTTCACAACAACTATTCCAAAGCTTTCGCGACAGTTTGAGCGTGTCATCTCCTCCCCGCTCACACTGAGGGGGAATATTAGTGCAGCTATAGTTTTGGAATAGATAGACTTGGTTTGTTGATAGAGATAATGATGATAGCCCAATCTCCTCCATATAATGAGGGGGATTAGTTAGGTTTAGTTGGATATAAATACTTATTATGTGCTTTGTATAATAATCATAAAATCTAATACCATAAACACTTTTATTATTATCATCAGTATCATCAATGAATCAACAATAGAATTTAACTTACACGCGGATTACCAACATAATATTACAATAGAATTTTCACTTACAGAAATCAAAATGTACATATAGATTACCAACATAAGATTACATTGGTCATTAGTTTTGTTTTATGTAAAAAGTAATTTTTTATTCTCTTTTTATACAAGGTTGTTTATGCCTTTATGGTAATGTTTTCCAGCTGTACAAGTTAATCCAAGACCTCGTTTACTTCGCAGAATTTACAGAAATTGGAATTGAAATTGGAAAATATTCCTTTAGAAATCATGTTTGGTTCACGGAATTATGTTTGGAATTGGAATTGATTCCACCAACCTTAGGAATTCAGGAATCCTTCACTCACCCTATGGAATTCAAAACATTCAGATGGAATTATCAACAGAAAGTTCTAAACCAAGACGAAACTGAAACAAAATTCATTAATTGAAACAACTATCATGTTGTTCTTCGTCTTTTGGGCCATTGTGCGAATAAAGAAATAGCAGAAGCAAATGGCAAAGGTGATGATAAAACTAGATCGTTTCAAACAGCAATGATTATAGGTACGACGAAGAAGAAGAAGATTCAGAAATTAAACCCATTTACGATTAGAATCCAGTTGCTATCGAAGAATATCAGAATGGAAATCCGGGTTTTACATATCACCATCAAAATGTATGAAGAAAAGATGAAGAACATTGAAGAAAGGATGAAGCTTCGATGTTGGAACTGGTGGAGTGGAAGAACATTGCAGTTTTTTTTGATTTTGATCTAGAGTTGGAGATGGAGACTGAGCGAATGTTGAAAAAAAGTGGAGGGCTAGTTTTGTCTTTTTACTTTTCTAACTTTCCAATTTCAATCGATAACTTTACCGACCAAACATATTATTAATTTTAAAAGGATTCCATGTCCTTTCAAATTTCAATTCCTTTCAAATTTCAATTCCTTTTGCAATTCCTTATAAAACATTATGTGAATCAAACACCTAAAGGTGCTGTTTGTTTTCGAAAAAAAACCTCTTATCTACCTCTTCATCTGCGCGCACGCAGATGCGGGAAAAGGTTTTGAGTGCGCAGACTGTTTGTTTTTTGGAAAACGTTTCATTAAAAAAACGTCTTCCTGACGTTTGCATGGAGAAGATGTGGTACAACCACTTCTCATGTCTTCACAACCTCTTCTAGCCCTTCTTCCTTTTTTCTTCCTTCATTTGAAGCCCTCCACATTTGTTTCTTCTTCACAGTCCACACCCCCGCTCCACACTCCACACCACCGCTGCCTCCACGTCCACCGTCACCGGTCGCCGGTCCACCGTCGTCGGCCCCCCTCCCCAACCGCCGCCATGCCGCCTCCCCCTCCCCTCTGTTGCTATCTTCATTCGCTTCACTACCCCTCCGCTGCCCTCCCCCTCCGCTGCCCTCCCCCTCCGCTGCCCTCCCCCTCCGCTGCCCTCCCCCTCCGCTGCCCTCCCCCTCCGCTGCCCTCCCCCTCCGCGACATACAACTCACTCATCTTCAGCTGTTTGAAGACGATGTGCATCTGCAATCAATAAAACCCAAGAGGTCACGTTCAGATCTTCAATTAGGGCTTTAATTGTTTGAATTCATTCAATCAATCAGACCCTGTTGATTTCTTGATTCAGTTGAGGGGTTTACCACATGGGTTTGTGGTCAAATTAGCTTCAATTGGTGCGGCACGAAAGATTACATCAATGGCGCTGAAGAAAAGAGGGGTTGCAGAATCGTATTCAAGAAATTTGGTGTCGACAAAGATGACTGTTATTCTGTGCATCTGTTGCTTCTTTGCTGGATTGCTGTTCACCGACAGGTTTTACACTATAAAGATTACTTATTTGAGGTTATATGATCGATAATCATTGATTGTTATGCATAATATGTGTCGAATGTTGACGAAGGAAGTGGAAGTTGGCGAAGGACCGATTGGGTGTTTGGGGTTTTATTTTTGTTCAGGAACTTACAGACTGCAGATTTAAAAACAAACGATCTTTTTCTTGTAGACTGCAGACATTTGGTCCACCTCTTCTGCTGCATATGTCTGCAGAAGTGGTCCGCAGACTGCAGATGTTTTCGTGCAAGAAAAACAAACAACACCTAAGTTGTTTCGTGAGCAAATGTCTAAAACATTCAGACATTTGCCTCTGAATGGTTAAACATTATACTAATGCTGGAGGTCTAATGCTGAATAGTTAAGGTCTTTCATCTGAATTGTTCAGACATTTGTTTTTAAATAGTTAAGCGATATACTAACTTTTAATGATTCATACATCTAATGGTTCAGCACTTAATAGTTCAGACCTATTATTGGTTCAACACTTAATTATTCAGAAATTGTCAAATAAACCATTGGTTATTTTTCACATTTATCTCTTAATTTACACCATTTTTTATTTATTTATTTATAGACAGATACTTATGACTATAAACCAACTTTAACTAATAATCTATATCTTTGAATAACTATTTAAAAAGTTTTATGCATTAAAGATATTTGGATGGGCAATTTTCAAACCGCTCATCTTACCAATTTATTTGCAGAGATAATTATTATTTTGGCCCTAAGGTTAGGGCCATTTAACCCTTTCGGCCCAAAAAATAATCTTTTGACATATCAACCCATAATGTTTTGTTTCTTAACTGTTTTGATCTCTAGCATTAACTCTGTTAACTTTTTTCAATTAAGTGTAAGAGCATTTTGATCATTTTCACCTTAAGGACTGTTTATATAAAATTTAAAGCTCTAGGGTTATTTATGCACATTTTTTAAATTACAATACAATCACCACACACCACCACACATGTAGCACCTCGAAATTTTATTTAATGGAAAGGAAAAGAAAACTAAATAAAAAGAATATATAATGGGTACAAGCGGAAGGGGATAAAGTGTACAAGGTACAAAACCTTATTATTTTAAGGTTTAAAGGGGCATGGTCGCCCATCCCTTCTTCACCATCTTCATTCGGCTGAAAGAAAGAAAGAAGAGAGAGAAAGCTCTCAGTTCTAGAGAGAGAAAGAGGAAGAAGCAGATGCAAAGGTGAGTTTTCTTTTATATGAGTTCGGTTTCAGCTGGGTTTCGAGTTCTAAACCGAAGTTCTTGGTGAATTGTGTTTGTTCTCAGGACTTAGGAGCTGAATTTAAAGGTGAGTCTCGGATTTGAAGCGTGCTACTGAAAGATTGCTTCAGGTGAGTTTCTAGAGCCCCTCTTTTATTGATTTTAAAGTGTTTGGGGCTATTATGCATACCAAGTAAACATTTTTAAAAGAAACCGTGGGTTTATAGCTGTATGTTCGAAAATAATATGTGTATGTATGTTTTAGAGTTTGATTATGGCCAAGAAATTGATGTTAGAATGTTTTAAGAGCCCTAGTATGTTAGATCTGTGTTTGGGTAGTGTTAGAATGATAATCAGGTGTTGTATGTAGCATAGAAAATATTTCAAAATGATCCCATGCGCCTAAACAATGTTCTCATGCGCCTAACGGCCAATTGCCTAAGTATGCCCAACCGCCAAAACCCATGCGCCTAAAGCGCCCAAACAGGGCAGAAACGCCCAAACAGTTCCCAGGCGCCCAAGTGTTAAAACGGCTAAGTGTTGATACGCCTGAACCGGCGCCAAGCGCCTGCATAGTGGCGAAGCGCCCAAACAGGGCAGAAACGCCTAAATAGTGCCCATGCTTCCAGAAGCTTTTACACTTAGAATTTTCTGCTGATGCACCTAAGGTATTCCATACGCCTAGTTTGAGACTTAGGATTTCTAAGGGGCCTTATGCGGAGAAAATGATTGAGATAGGATCTGTTATGACGGCTTATGCTTGATGTGTGCATGATGATGTGATGGAGACTATGATGTGTATGTGTGTGAGTGATAAGTTATCTTTCTTCGTTAAAGAGTTTTCAAAATGTATGTATTATGTTTTATAATACATTATGTATGACTTTACGTGGTGTGATTAATGAATGAATAAATTAATGAACGTAAAGTATTATGTAACGAAGTGAAATATAATGATAAAGTACAAATGAATGAATACGATAAAGTACAAAACGAACAAACACATGAAATAAAGAATGGTGAGTATGGAAGTGACGGATGATGAGATCCGTGTCGCGTACCCCGGTACTGTGTCAGTCTTCGGACATGAGTCGGGGGTTTGTTTATCAGGCCCCGGTACAGTATCAGTCTTCGGACATGAGTCGGGGGTATTGCATGAGACGAGATAATGAGGTGAGCGACTTTGTGTTGCAACAGACTCGGATAGAGTTCAATCCCTGTGATTGAATCGAATGGGATCTTTGTTGCGTATCCCGGTGTTGTGTCAGTTTTCGGACATGAGTCGGGGGTTTGTGTACAGGCCCCGACACAGCATCAGCTTTCGAGCATGAGTCGGGGATATTGCATGAGACAAGATTCGAGTAATGAAAAGTAATGAGCGAATAAATGAATGAATGAACGAATGATGATGAGGATAATAATAATAATTATTATATGTACGTATGTATGATGTATGATCACGAATGAAATATCATAATAAAGAACAAAACGGGATCCTTGTCATTCGACCTCAGTAATCGTGGCTGTGTGCCATGAGGAGGGTAAAGCTTGACGGGATCTAGATGAGAAATGAATGGTAATGATGTACTATGAATGAACGAAAGTTAACGAATGCAATGAAAGTTAATAATGAAATTATCTATGTGTACGTATGATGTGTGAGCATGTAAGGAAAGTAAAGTATTTTATCTATAAAAACTAGAACTCACTCAGCGTCGCTAACTTTTGTATGCATGATAGTTGGCAGGTATTTTGTTGATGCTGAGGAGTTGCAGGCATGGATGCATAAGGTATTTTGTTGAAGGGGTTTTCGGTGGTGGGAATCGTTAGCGACTGGTAGATACGTTAGGTAGTGGTGGTGGTGTGGTAGATTTGAAAGGGGCAGAGAAGATGGCCTCCAATGGTGGAAAAATTGGAGATGGCGTCCAATGGGGGACGCGGGCTATGGTGGTCGCCGGTGGTCATCCGTGTCCAACTCAAACGTAGATTTGTTTGGGTGGATGATGTACTCCTTTGGTCGTGCATGTCGCCGTGCATGATTTCTACTGCTTTTGGTGACCCAATCAAACACCTTTTAGGGTCACGAAGGGGTTGCTGGTGGTCGAAGTCGCTGATGACCGGTAGATCTGTTAGGTGGTAGTGTGGTGGTTGTTTTAGAAAAAGTTGTGTGGTGGATCTGAATAGTGGAATATTTGGTGTTGTTGCGGGTTGAGGTGGGGGTATCACGGTGTTGGATGTGGTTGCGGTGCCAAATCCCTTAAATAATAAAAGAAGTAGATCTGTTAGGTGCTGATGTGATGGTTGTTTTAGGTGGTGGGTGGTGGTTGTGTTGTTTATTTTCTAAATGTACATAAATAATCCTAAAGATTTAAAATTGACATAAACAGTTCTTAAGGTGTAAAATGACCATAGCACCCTTATACTTAACAGAAAAATTAATAAAGTTAGTGTCAGTGATGAAAACAGTTAAGAAACAAAACGTTAGGGGTTTGTATGTCAAAACATTACTTTTTGAGCTGATAGGGTTAAATTTTCCTAACCCTAGAGGTCAAAATAGTAATTTACTTTTTATTTTATTTAATATGAGGTGTTTGAGGTAAAACATAAGCCAAAATGATTTGATCAATAGTAAATTGGTCAAATTTCTACCTCTTCAATTTGATTAAGCAGTGCAAAATTTATGCCTTGAACTAAAAACGGTTAAGCGAGCAGTGCAAAATTTATGCATTCAACTAAAAGTGGATGATCCTTGAATCTAAAGAAATATAACAAGGATTGAGGTACAACCATATTTTGTTTTAGGGTGAGGTTATTTTACAAAGTGTATTTTTGCTACGAAGTGTGAGAAAACACAATGAGACTAAAAGAGTCATAAAAAATTTAATATCTCACAATCTAAATCGAATTTTAAAAAACTAATTCGGAGCCTCTGTTCCTCTCGTTGTCCTCTTTCAGGAAAAAAATAAAAAAAATAATTTTTTTTCATTGTGTCTTTACATGACACAATGACGTCATTGTGTCTTTTATATTGACACAATGACGTCATTGTGTCTTTCATAATGACACAATAAAGTTATTGTGTCTTTCATAAATGACACAATAAAAAAAAGTTATTTTTTAATTTTTTTAATGTTTCGTTTATTTTTTTTCTTAGTGAGGACGATTAGGGGAACAAAAGGTTCAAATTACTTTTTTGAAATTCGATTTATATTGTGAGATATAATTTTTTTGTCTTTTTTTACTCATTGTGTCTTCTCACACTTTGTATCAAAAATACACTTTATATTTGAAATTTTTCTTTGTTTTATTATCACTAAAATTTTAACATATGTGAATCCTTAAACCATTTTTATCATTAAGCTCATAGAAAATGCATATTATCATTAGCGTAAAAAATAAGGTGATGCTATATATTACCTTCTTTTAAACTATTTTTACCTGTTATATTCCTCCACTTAACTTGTAAAATTAATTAATTTTTAATTTTATGTTTTTTTATTGAACATATCACCCATTAATATGCTAAACTATAATTCATATGTTTTGTCTATTTGTTATTACTTTTAGTCTTTATATATTTTATTTTTTATTATTTTTATTTGCAAAGATTACGAGTGTTCAAAAAAAATCAAAAACAGAAAGGAAAAAAAAGAAAACTGAATCGTACCCGTAACTATAAAATCGAATAAACTTTTTACACTTTGGTTAAAGGTTAGACAAAATCTTTCTTATTCGGTTCGCTTATCCGTATAAACCGAATAATAACCTGTTTAATAGGTTTAATCCTATAAACGAATCAAATAAATCTGTTTATACGGTTTAATCAGCTGAATTATGTTCGTTTAATTCTAAAAGATATTTTTAAAAGTTTAGTTTTACCTTCAGAAATTGTTACATTAAGTTTTTATAGAATATTTTTCGATTTTAAATATATTTTTATATTGTTATATAAAAAATGTTTTTGAAAATTATTTAGAAAAAAAAGAATTTTTTTATAAAACTAAATTTTATTACAGAATAAAATATGACAACTTTTGAAATTATTTTTTAAATAGGAGAGTATGACAAATAATAAAGAGAGGTTTGTATAACCTAACCTTAAAAAATACCAGATAAGCCCTATACTATGAGTGCGAAGAATGAAATTCATATTCCGTTGCATTTTCTTTTCCATCTTTAGTGATAGACAATATCCTCACAGGTGGTGTGATTTGAAGCTAGGAGCTGATACCATATCCTCAAAATATAAGTAATATTTATGAATAATAAAATATAAAGTTAAAATAAATTCACAAGAATGACATCGGAAGACGAAATAATCAAATAGTAAGACTCGAGAGGCATACGATTTAAAAGTAGCAGTAAGATCAGAGCATTTCTTTTTCTTATTTATATTATCCTTACAGCGATCGTAGGCATTTTATTACATTTAAGTAATTGTTTTCATCATACATGAAGACACGTGGAATTGAACACTTGTATGTGCAATTGCATCCAGCTATTCCTCTCCCAAACTGAAAATAGACATCGCTTACCGATGTATAAAATCCTATTATATACTGAATATAATTCGTTTCAAATTTCAAATATGTATCTTTTCTTAAGATGGAAAGAACCAGATCTACATATTAAATTTTCAAAAGGGTTAACTTTGTAAAATAATAATCAAGTTTCAATATTGTCTTAATTAGGTCACTTAAAAAGTTTTTTGTTCCAATCAGATTACTCGTAAAATTTTTATCCCAATCAGATCACTAAAGTTCAGGATTGTTCTAATTAGATCATTTAAAATTTGCAAAAAAAATTAAAAACTTAATTTTTTTAAAAAAATTAACAATATTTTTAAAAAAGTGAATTACTTTAAAAAAAATTAAAAACAATTAATAAAAATATAAGTAGCCTAATTATAACACTCTTAAAAGTTTAATGACCCAATTAGAACAAATAAAAATATTATTGACCTAATTAAAATACTCTTAAAACTTTAATTACCTGACTGGAACAAATAAAAATATAAGTGCCCTAATTGAAATAGTATTAAAACTTGCTTACTATTCTATAAAATTTTCCCAATATTTAAATTCATGAAAAATCAACTTAATTTTCCTTTGAATTTCAGGTCACCAAGTGTTAACCGTAAAATTCTAAACACATGCTAGAGTGAAGTGTTGTGATGTTTGCTTACTCGTTTCTATCATATTATCTAGCACCCGGATAACCTTCGGTGTGTTTATGGGTCATCACTAATCCAACTGCTTGCATCAATGACAGAGTTATAAAGTTCTCTGATGATATGAGTTCAAGGCCCTTTGGTAAGCGAACTAAATAAGCGACAAAGTCAGATATTGGAACTTTAAATCCGCCAAGGCTCTTTTATGCATTTCAACACGAAATGGTTATACTCAGAAATAAAACTTCTTTTTGAAAACTTAGTATTGTCTTTTCAATTATGTGTCCAAAGTCCGCACATTGAAAAAGTAATAGCTTAATAGATGTGGCTTTATTCTTATATCATACCTCAGCAAACATGGCATCGTTACTCATATTTTGTTCTTGGTACACTTTATATTCTAATGTCGTTATCTGTATATGTGTAACAGCAAGATATAAGTAATAATAATTAACATCAACCAAAACATCCAAAATTTCCATGAAGAAGTATTGATTATCATGATTCATATGACAACTTTGTTTGTTTCTTTTAAGGGCTTGACCCGAACTAACAACCCTTGATCAAATTTTGGTAGTGGAACTCTCTTAAAGGGCTCGTCTTTCTTTAGTTGCTCCCAAGAGAATCTTGTCACCAAACGATGCATCATGGCTAAAGTTTCCATCTTCGCAAACTCAATACCAGGACACATCCTAGGCCCCGCTCCAAATGCCACATAACTAAAAGGGGGAGGTGCGGTGTGTTTCTCAAAACGAGTTGGGTCAAACATGGTTGGATTATGGAAAATCCTATCATCCATATGTGTCATGCCGGCAAATAACAACACCTGAAAACACAATATATAAAAGCAATTAAACAACTGCTTTATATGATATTTTGTCTACTCTTATTGACTAATAAATTATGTGTCACCGTACTTGCCATCCTTTTGGAATTATAAATCCTTCATACTCGATATCTTGCTTAGTTCGACGGAAGCTCATAGGCACAGGAGTGTCTATCCGCATTATCTCGCTTGCTACTCGCCATGTGTACTTCATCTTGCTGAGGTCTTCCCATGTCAAAGCATCTTCGGATGTTTTGTTAATCGAAAGTTCTTGATGTTCTAAGATCTCAGATACATAAACTTAGTTTGATGGAGTAATTATAAGTTATTGTCCCTTTGCATTCTATCCTTTAAGGCTTACCATGCGTAAAACGTTATGCATATATGTCAACAATAAGGACCGAACGATGTGCAACATAGATGATACATTTTAATACATGTTTTTGCAGTTTACTACAATAAAAATGGGAGTAAAGTTGTGTACCTCGAAGGATGTTAGAGTAAATAGATTCATTGTTAGCCAAAAGCCTAACAAAGAAGGTAAGAAGGACGGATGTCGTGTCATATCCTGCAATCATCAAAACGATGATATTGTCGATGATCTCATCTTCGGATATCATTGTCGCACCATCATTATCACAAATGCTAAGCAACAAAGTGATTAGATCTTTATGATGGCCACCCTGTTGATTTTGTTCCTTAAGTGCATCTTTTTTCTCGTGTATAAGTTGTATAAGCATTGGCAAAAGTTTCTTCCTCGCTGTGATTCCGCAATTGTATTTAGTGAAAGGAAAATTGATTGGAATTGATAACGCGGCTTCCATCATATCCTGGAAAAGTGGTAGCAATTTCTCTCTTTTAGGTCCTCTTTCAATCCCAAAAAGAAGCGAGCATATTATGTTGAAGGTTAGGGTCTTCATCAAGGGTTGTGCCTACACATGCAATTATAGTAAATAATTAAGAGAACATTAATACATCTAGTCTAGCACACACATGTAGACATGTGAGTAAGAAGGGTTAAGTGTACGTTACTCGGACTAAGTTGATCGATAATCAACTGAACTACAGATGATATATATCCCTTGTGTCCGTTTACTTGTTTTTCCTAATTTTTTTATTAGTGGAGTAAACAAGCTGGTCGGACCGAAAACCGGACCCTCCATGGATTTAGTTCGACGGTTTTAGCTTGAATGTATTAGGACAAAAAAAATCTTAAATACTTTTTTATTTTTTTATTGAGTTGAGTGGGTGGGTTGGATGGATTTGACAAAAGGTTAGCTAAAATAAGCTTGTCAATGACTATGAAGTTGTATTTTTTATGTTTTTATGTAATTTTTATATTGTTATATATCTATTTCTCCTTTAAGTTGTAGTACTATTTTATATTCTTTATTATTAAATTAGTTATATATGATGTTATCTTTTTCTTAGATCTCAGTAAAATAATAAGTCAAGTGTTGGTTTTCTCGTTATTCTCTTGCATTTCATTTAACGTACAGTACGAAAACTTAACACCCAAACCCAAGTTTGAATACAAGAAGTGTTAAAACTTAAAATCAACATTCTCAATTTGTTGAAGTATTGAACTCATTATTCGGGGGGCATCTATATAAGTTCACTAATGGTTAAATAATTTACAAAACTATATATGCATGTTCACTATAAAACTAATGTAAGATGGAGAAAAAACTATTTACCTGGACCTCATGTTTACCATACCAATGCGTTTGAAGGTGGTGTTTGATTTCTTCATCTACTTTTGCGACATATTGCTTCAACACTTCAAGCTTAAGAAACGAAACTAGAGCAGCACGCACTCGTCTGTGATCATCACCAGACAACTCCATTATACCTTTGGTACCCAAGATTCTGCTGATTGTTGGTGGTTGTGTGTTGGAGAGTAGGTTCCCATCACAAGTGTATATGAACTTATTCGCGCTTGGACCATGCAAAACAACTGTCGGGCATCCAAAAATACTCGCTTTTGAAATTGGACCGTGGGTTGCTATTCTTTTTTCAAACCATTTATCGACCCTGTCGGCTTTCATGGCCTTTAAAAGGCCGATGCTTTGCCCTATCACCGGCAGTCCAAATGAACCCGGTGGTAGTAGTCGACCGTTATAGCCGTTATACTTCTTATGGTGGAAAAGGAAAAATATGGGAAACAAAAACAATAATAACATTGAAGTCATAAAAATCATGAATTCCATAGTTTGAAAATACAATGTGGTATGACAGAAATCCTTGTAATATATACACTACACTCGATCATGTTGCTCTATTGTTGATTGGTTTTGGTTGGTTGGTTGGTTGGTTGGTAAGTTGTCTTTTATGTAATTGGCATCGTTGGAAAAGATCCATTTTCCATCATAATTTTCTAGAAAAAAAATATTTAAGATGCACATTGTCCTCTTTAATTTATTACTCAACATATGTTTTACAACTTAGTCGAACAAAACTTCATTGCTAGTAATTTTGCGTCACAACAAATGAGTTTCATCAATAGAAATCCGTCAGTGAAGTGGGTCCCATCGGTATGTATTTCCCTAATAAATTTACCCACGGATCATCCTCAACAAGTATATACAAGTGACGGATTACCTTATCATGTTCGTGTCACCAACGAATCGGCAATGGAATTTTCACCGAGAGAATGTACGTACTAATTACGGATCACCAAAGGAACATACTTAAAATTACTTTATTTGTAAAAAAATATAGAATTTTACTCTCTATCTATACGAGGTTGTTTATGATAATGTTTTGGGTTACATACAAACTAACTTAAGTTGTTAAATATAGTATATATGTTATTTTTCATCTTATTCACTTTTCACGTACCTGTTTTTAATATATACTTTTCATCTGTTACTTTTCGTGCATTTATTTTTCACATATCCCTCTTTTATGTATATACTAGCAAAACACCCGCACGATTCGGCGGTGGTAGACAACTTACAAGTTCTTTGACGTTGCAGATTTCGTTCATGAGGAATTTATTTGATAACAATAGCATCCATTTAACAGCATGAAGATGTCAAAACAAAAGCATTCGTTTGGACCAAACATTAGCATCCAACACATTTAGTTGGTTCTTGGAATATCATTTCTTCACTTTTTTTTTAATCTTTTGTCTCTAAACCTACCTACTTGTAGCCATATACACATGCATATTCATAAAAGTATCAAACTATTGCAACTTAGATGTGAAAAGAAAAACATCCACTTGACTCATATCCATTTAAAATAATAAACACAACAGTAACATCTAATTGACCCATACATAAAGTAGCACTCATGCATGCATCCAGGTTATATATGGAATGGATTTTGAGCTTTTGAGCAGCAACTTTTGCATGCCTGGTTAGGACACCTGCAAAATCATTTTAAGCTAAACTATAGATAAAAACAACATTGGACACATATGTCGTTATTGCATAATGAGACTGGAAAAAGAGAAGGAAGATATGCAGTAGGAATTTAGGAATGAATATAGCATAACTGGTTCAAATGCATAAGTCATTATTCTTTAGACAGAAAGATTACTGAATGCATATCCAGGGATTAAATAATAGATATTGGTTTATAACTATGATATTTCCATTGATTAAATCTGTGTCTCTGCACATAAACATTATACATCACTGCATATCTATATATAATACTAAAAGAGTAATTTGAGGGGACACTTGTCACATTCTTAGGCCTCCTAAGTTGGTATTTCCCGCCTCTCTCTCCTATTAAATAGTTACCTAAGTTAAAGTTTAAATAATTTTAATTATTTTTAAGATTAAAATATTCTTTAATAAATTAAGAAAATATGTCTTTTTATTAATGTTATTTCTAGAAAATAAATTTTATAAAATAAGAGTTTTTCTAAAACATAAAACATTTTAAAAAATATGAAATATTTTAGAATTGATGTTTTAAAAAAGTAAACTTCTTTATAAACTAAAAATAATTAAAATTAGGAGTTATAATAAAAACTTTTAAAAATGATATTTTTAATATGGTTTGTTTGGAAAAAATGATTAAATTTATTTGAAATAAAAATTAAAATTATTACTTATAATTATTACTTATATATAATTTTAATTATATCTTATTTTAAAATATCATTTTATATTTCATAAACTTTCATCATAATTAATATTTTATTTTTTAACTCGTATAATACACGGGTTTACTAAAGTTAGTATTATTTAAATAACAATTAACAACTAATCAATTTTATTTTTTTAACCCGTGTAATATATTTAGTTTTATTTATATTTTTGTGTTATTTTAATACTTAACTCTCCACCTCCCGTGTAATACACGGTTAACTAAAGCTAGTGTAATATAATTGACCACGAGTAATGAATCAATCATAATGGCAAAATGCCCTAGCGGACTTAAATTACAAATCATACGTGTTTACTTTAGCAACTGATGAAACCAATCAGCTACAATGCTGCATCATTATCAAGCAACCCAACCTATTTTGGTTCAAGCCCAAATACACACTCAACACTCACGTATGTTTAACTGCTTGAACTTCATTTCATTGAAAGCAAAAGTTACATTAAATAGAAAAAAATAAACTTGTTCCTAAAAAAAGACTACAAACCCACTACTACGTGAATTTCCTATAAACCAGGAAAACAAACCAACTATTTTGACTAATTATCTCTAATAAAACATATGAAATAAACAAACTAAACTATCAACCCGTAACATGTGAACTACCGACCCGTGACCCGTGAACCAAACCCGATTAACGAACCAATTAATCGAACATTCACCCCCTTAATCGGTTTGTTTACACCACTCGTCACAGTAGTCGAATCACCATCTCCTTCATCTTGACTTTTCCCGGACACCCGATCTTCACCCCGATCACGTCCAAAGTCTTTTCGGTTTAACCCGAATAAAATCCACCACACTTCTAACATCTCACATGGCATCAATCCCGTTCATTAACGTCTTGACTCTTCACGGATCAACGACCTCTTCCCCGGTCACATCAAAGCCACCGACTTGAACTCCAACGCCATAATGTTCACGATCATGTAGTTTCTTCAATCTCTCATTTTTTTCTTTCTTATCTTGACAACCATAACCTTTCTCCAATCACACTTGTTCAAAGAAACTTCTTCCACCGATCAAGAAAGCAAAGCCACCGCCTTCTACCGCTTTCTTTACCCTGCCAAACGAACCGAACCCAACGCCACATGCTTTGACGGATCCTTTCTGCCCGCTTTTTACGCAGACACGCCAGTCTCCTCTTGCCAAGAATCAAGCTGATCAAGGCATATGAAACCTTTCTGCAACTCTGCCAATAACGCTATTAAACAACAGCAAAACGTTACGACCCAATCGGAACCACGGTTCCCAGCATTTATCAACATCGATCAACACCAACATCCACGGAACATCGATGTTCATCACGGTCACCCCATTGTCTCTACCGGCACTTCCCCGTGACAACACCTGACCCGATATCATTCTCGTCTCCGTCTTCTGACGTTGAACACTCCCAAAACAGCCTGGTTCCCTGCTGTGTTTGCCCTGTAGCAACGGGCTACACCCTTCGACGGTCGACTCTCAAACTGACCTTCTCTCAAGCCCTAGGCTCTGATACCAAATGTTGGTTCAAGCCCAAATACACACTCAACACTCACGTATGTTTAATTGCTTGAACTTCATTTCATTGAAAGCAAAAATTACATTAAATAGGAAAAAAATAAACTTGTTCCTAAAGAAAAGACTACTAACCAATTACTACGTGAATTTCCTATAAACCAGGAAAACAAACCAACTATTTTGACTAATTACTCTCTAATAAAACATATGAAATAAACAAACTAAACTATCAACCCGTAACATGTGAACTACCGGCCCGTGACCCGTGAACCAAACCCGATTAACGAACCGATTAACCCAACAACCTGGTCATTTTGCCATTTGTAATAGAATATTAAGTCACCTGTACATCCCACTCAATTTTCTTACATTAGATCCATGAATGATTACAACCAAGTGATACTTCCCTTATACTCTTTTCATGTTCGTGATTGAAAAATACTCACTTCGTAGCGATCTTTCTTCCATCTGGAGTAACACCATGTGGGAAAAGTTTATTCCAAATTTGCATCATAGCATAACAAAATAAAGAATGCAAAGCAAACCTTTAATTTTAGATCTTTGACAATTTGACCGAAAAAGTTCAAGCATTTTGATTTTTTAATATGTAGATACCTGCATCTCAATATCGCCTTTCAATTTGAACGTCTCTCCTATCTGGTACATAGAAAATCAAATAGAAATTTATTAAATTCACTTCATCCTAATTACTATTAATATGTCTGCAGGTGTATATATATAAAACAAAGAATTCCACTCCAATGCTATTAAATAAAAAGCAATCTAATTCCATCTACATTTCTCTTAACCCTAAAGCAACATAAACGTGTACTCTTTTAAAACATTCACAAATATAAAAGCAAGAAAACTATATAGATGTAAAAACAAATCAGTAAGAAAAGATAAGTAATCAATAATAGTAAGACGTTAAGTACCAACCGGATAGGTAACCCGTTGAGTGGGTCAATCTCAAAGAAAATAGAGAGGAACTATATAGAATTTTAGAGAGAATATTAGACAATCATATTTTTCATTTCATATCCCAAAACATACAATATACTTGCCTATTTATATGCTTAAACACACAATAAGAAAACATAAAATAAATACATGAATCCTACCACTAATTAAGTGGTTGATCATGCCCCACACACTAAGAAAACATTGCTGAAAACAGGGAAAAGCACACATCCCACTTATGATGAAAATATGGATCACCACCTATTATTTTAAGCACATACTTGAAAAGATAAAAACAAACCTGCTTGGAGTGTTTTGCGACTGGGCTTCACTCATGGGCCTGGATAGGATTGAGATTGGGTTGCTGCTTGGAGTCGGGCTTGGGTTCCCTGGACACATAACAATCCACCCCTCTCAAAATCACCTTGTCCTCAAGGTGAAATTGCGGGTAAGCTTTAGCGAACCTCCATTTAGTCTCCCAGGTTGCTTCCTCTCGTGGCCGACCTTTCCACTTGACCAAAAGCTCTGTTTTTGGGCGGTATTTTCCCTTTTGAATGACACGCGTCTCAATGATCTCTTCCGGTTGTAGAAGTGTTAGTGAGACAATTGGTTCTTCTGTCACAACAGGAACTGAAGGGGGTGCATTTCCAATAAAACGCTTGAGTAAACTTACGTGAAACACATCATGTATAAGAGAGCCCGGAGGTAACTCGACCCGATACGCAACTGGTCCGACCCGTTCCAGAATCTTGTATGGACCATAAAAGCGCGGGCTAAGCTTGGTGGATGATCGACTTGCAACAGTAGTATGACGATAAGGTTGAAGCTTTATATAAACTAAATCCCCCACACTAAAAACCAACTCCCGTCGATGGCGATCGGCCTGTATTGTAACATCCGTAAAAATTTAATATTCGTTTAATTAATGAAAGTAGTGTCCAGTCGCATGATAAACATGCGAATGAATCTCAGTCGCACGCCTTACGTGCGTATGAGGTTCAATCGCACAATTTACGGGCGTATGGGCTCAGTCGCACGATTGAGTCGTGCGAATGGGTCCAGTCGTGCGACTGAGTATGGCGGCTAAAATAAGCATGTGAGGATAAGTAAGGCGGTTGAGGATGTCCAAAAGCATATTTTATCTGCTGTATTCCCATCCCCTTGTTTCTCTCGGACCCAAACACCCCTGTTCTTGACAAATCAACGAATTCAGCATCATTTTGGTAAGTCTCGCTTGACACGGATCGATATTTGAATATATTAAGCTGTGTATATGGTCGAAATTGATCCAAAAACAAGTTTAAATCTGAGTTTTTGATTCAATCTTTCTATTAAGTTGAAAACCAAGGATTCGGATCTTAGTTTTTGTGAAGTTTGATGAAATAAGGATCCGAAACGGTTGTAAATAAGATGTATATGTTCTGTTTTGAATATGGCATAATTTGAATGGTTAAAACTTGAGTTTTTGGATCAAATATGTCAAGAACACAGCTGCTGATCCGTTTCAGGCGAATGAGCTCAGTCGCATGACCCATTCGTGCGAATGAGCCAATCGCATTGCTCAATCGTACGACTGAAGCTCAGTCGCATGAGCCAATCGCACGAATGGAGGTCATTCGTACAAACCCTGTTATAGCTCATTCGCACCCCTGTCGTATGGTTCATTCGTACAACTAAGCTTAGTCGCATGTTCAATCGTACGAATGAGTCCAGTCGTATAGCCTCAATCGCATAAAGTGATCTGTAGGAAATGATTTGGTTAAGTTAGGGTTATTGTTGTAGATTTGCATTGAGAAGGAGAGTTTAAGCTGCCTTAGTGTATTTGGATTGGTAAACACTTGCTGAAAGCATTAAGGTGAGTTCTAATTGCCCTTTTTATGTGTTAATGCTGTTTGACAATGTTGTTTGACAAATCGGGCACTGGCATGCATATAAATGAATAATGATGTAAATAAGAATTTGGTAGTGGTAAATTGTGGTGAATGGCGAGGTGGAGTTTTGACCCACCAACTATAGACGGAGTTTTGACCCGTCAACGCCAATTATAGACGGAGTTTTGACCCGTCAACGCGCGAGGTGAAGTTTTGACCCACCAACTATAAACGGAGTTTTGACCCGTACGCGCGAGGTGGAGTTTTGACCCACCAAAATGAATTGATCAAAAAGGTCCATAATTACCTTGTGGGTATACGATATGCATATCAATACTGGGACAAATAAATGGACTAGTAGATGTTTGTGAATTGTTCGATGTTATAACCGTCGATAAATTATTATTATTCAAATGTGGTGTTTATTAGGACTCACCAGTTTATCTGATTTAGTATTTATTTTCTTATGCATGCCAGGTAATAATAGAGGTGTTCGTGATGGTGCCCCACCGAGTTAAAGTTTGGTTCTGGTGTGTGATACTGGCTAAAATGTTAGGTTTTGGGAGAGATATACATGAAGTTTGATAAAGTTTTGAAATGTCGGTTAAAGTGTTGTAATAATTGATAATGATGTAAACAGTTTTAATGTATAATGTAGAAAATTCCGTTGTGTTTGAAATCTCTGAATTGTTGTAATGACCCAACTCGTAGCATCCTCCTTATTATATTATTATGAAATTGAGGGTGTTACAAGTTGGTATCAGAGCCTTAGTTAAAGAGATTTGAACATTTAATTGTTTCAAACTTTAACTGAAAATGTGGGAAGTGCCAGCATCTACAACCGGAAATGGGGTGGAATATTGTGTAGATGAGTATTTAATTGTTAGTGATAATTTAGTCGATTGATAAATAAAAGCAATTGTCTAGATTGAAGGTTAGTATTGTGTGTATACATGATTTTGTGGTTTAGATAGAAGTAGAAATAAACTGTGAAAAGATAATGAGAAGAGGCAGGATGGTGTGAATAAGTAAATAATTGATAACACCTGGCCAATGTTATGAGTAATTTAAATTATATGCAGCATCCTGGTATCACTCATTATTTGATTATGGTTTATTTCTGATCGTAGATGGAGGAAACCAGTAATACAAATTCTAGACCTGAAGCTAGGATCTCAGGTGATGAACTTAAGGCGGCTATAGGTGATGAGGTCGCCCGAGTGTTGCGTACTACCTTACCTGAAATGTTGAGCGACCTTAGGAAAGGTGGTGAATCATCTTCCCAACCAACTCCTCCACCTGTTATTGTTGAGCCTATAGTGGAGAAACCAGTGTCATATAAGCATTTTAAGGAATGTGACCCGCCTAAGTTTGAAGGCCAAAAAGATGTAGTAGTAACTTATAAGTGGCTACGAGAGATGGAAGCAGCGTTTAAACTTAGTAGATGCAAGGAAGATCAGAAGGTGGGCTTTGCAGTGCATTCGTTCCAAGCAGAAGCTTTGTACTGGTGGGATACAGTGGAACAAGCCATGGGCGAGACTGCTGTGAGTCAGATGACGTGGGAAACTTTTAAAGCACTGGTAATCGAAAAGTTCTGTCCAAAAGGTGAGATGGACAGAATTGAGATTAAGTTTTTACAATTTCAGGCAGGCAGTTTAAGTCATAAGGAGTATACATCCAGATTTGAAGAAATGGCTCGTTTGGTGCCTCATTTGGTAACTCCTGAGGCGAAGAGGATTACTAGGTATATCCAGGGACTACCCCCTAAAGTGAGAATGCTAGTAAAATCCAATTCTCCTTCTACTTAGCAAGCCACGGTAAATTTGGCTGCGGACATGTATGAGGAAGTCGCTGAGTCTGAGAAACCTGTGGTGAAAGAGGAAGTGATTAGCCGTCGGGAAACTTCATGGAGTTCTAAGCCTATATATGGACAGAGTGTCCCACAGAAGAGAAAGTTTAATTCTAGGGCTTTGTAGGTCCCCCTCCTCGGTGTAATAAATGTGGGAAATTTCATAGGGGAGAATGTAGATTGAATCACCCAGCATGTCATAAATACGGGAAGTCTGGGCATTTTGTTTCTAGATGTCCAGAAATTCGGTGTCATGAATGCGGTGAGATGGGACATATGAAATCCGAGTGTCCAAAATTTAGACCTGGACCAATTCCTATTCGTGTCGTGGGAGGACCGAGTAAAATCAGCGTGAGTGGTAGTAGTGGTACTGCGGGGAGAGCATTTACAATGACTACGGAAGAGGCTAAGGCATTACCGGATGTTGTGACGGGTACGTTTCTTGTTAATGATGTACCTGCTAGAATTTTATTTGATTCGGGGGCTAATAGAAGTTTTATATCAATAAAATTCCATGCTTTAATAAAAGTTAGACCATCAAAGTTAGATGTTGCTTTTTCAGTAGAGACTGCCTCTAATGAATTCATAGTTGTTAGTGAAGTAATAGACGATTGTTTTGTCGAATTAGAAGGTGTAAAATTTCCTGCTAGATTACACATGATAAAGTTAGGAGGTTTTGATGTAGTATTGGGAATGGATTGGTTATCTATGTTTGAGGCTCAGATAATATGTAAAAGAAAGATGATTGTGTTACGAACGCCAGAAGGTAGTTCGGTGACGATTTTTGGTGATAATCATGATAGTGTAGTAAAAGTTATATCTATGATTAAAGCCGAGAAATTATTAAGTAGGGGTTGTGAATCATTTTTGGCATATGTCGTTGATATTGCTAAAGAGACGAGGAAATTAGAAGATGTTCTAGTAGTTTGTGACTTCCCTGATGTATTTCCTGAAGATCTACCAGGTATACCTCCTGATAGAGAAATTGAGTTTAGGATTGACTTAATACCTGAGGCAAAACCTGTCGCTAAACCCCTTATAGACTTGCACCAGCTTAGCTGAAGGAACTCCTGAAGCAATTGCAGGAATTATTAGACAAGGGTTTTATTCGACCAAGCTCTTCGCCGTGGGGTGCTCCTGTTCTGTTTGTAAAGAAGAAGGATGGCAGTTTAAGGATGTGCATAGATTATAGGGAGTTAAACAAACTAGAGTTAAACAAACTAACTATCAAGAATAAATATCCATTACCCCGTATAGACGATTTATTTGATCAACTCCAAGGTGCTAATTGGTTCTCAAAGATAGATCTTAGATCCGGATATCATCAATTAAAGGTGAAAGAAGAGGACATACCAAAGACAGCTTTTCGTACACGATATGAGCATTATGAATTTTTGGTGATGTCGTTTGGGTTAACGAATGCTCCTGCTGCATTCATGGATTTAATGAACAGAGTATGTAAACCGATGCTGGATAAATCGGTGATTGTGTTTATAGATGATATTTTGATCTATTCTAAGAACGAATGAGATCATGTTTGTCATATTCGAGAAGTATTGGAAACATTAAGGAAGAATAAGTTATATGCAAAATTCTCGAAGTGTGAATTCTGGTTAAAGGAAGTGCAATTTTTGGGCCATGTGGTGAATGCGGATGGAATATTAGTAGATCCTGCAAAGATTGAAGTTGTGATGAATTGGGAAATTCCTAAAAGTCCTTCAGAAATTAGTAGTTTCTTAGGACTGGCAGGATACTATAGAAGATTCATTCAAGATTTTGCTAAAATTGCTTCTCAGTTAACGAAGTTAACTCGAAAAGATGTTAAGTATGAATGGAATAAAGAACAAGAAGTTGCTTTTCAGGAACTAAAGAATCGGTTAACTCAAGCCCCAGTATTGGCAATACCAGAAGGTGCAGATGATTTAGTAATATATTCTGATGCATCATATCAGGGATTGGGATGTGTTTTGATGCAACGTGAGAGAGTTATTGCTTATGCTTCTAGACAGTTGAAGACCCATGAAGTTAATTACCCAACCCACGATTTAGAATTAGCGGCTGTAGTTTTTGCTCTTAAAAGATGGCGACATTATTTATATGGAGTGAGATGTACCACCTTTACCAATCATAAGAGTCTGAAGTATTTCTTTGAGCAAAAAGATCTGAATATGAGACAAAGGCGATGGTTGGAATTAATCAAAGATTATGATTGTGAAATTCTGTATCACCCCGGGAAAGCAAATGTGGTTGCTGATGCATTGAGCAGAAAGGAGAAGTATGAACCAATCAAGGTTAAGGCGTATAAACTTGTAATTACTCCTGACTTTATGCAACAATTAAGAGAAGCCCAATTAGAAGCACTAAAGGAAGGAAGTATAAAGCAGGAAAGAATGGTTGGTCAGGAAAAGTATTTAGAAGAAAATAGTTATGGCGTTAAAATCAGGTTTGGTTGAATGTGGGTTCCGTTGGCCTTACGTGATATGGTACTTGATGAAGCTCACAAATCTAGGTATTCCGTTCACCCAGGCATGACCAAGATGTATCAAGATTTGAAGCATGATTATTGGTGGCCAGGAATGAAATTTAACGTGATGCAGTATGTAAATAAATGTCTGACGTGTGCCCAAGTGAAAGCTGAACATCAAAAACCGTATGGATTATTGCAACCCTTAGCTATTCCAGCCTGGAAGTGGGACGATCTGACCATGGATTTTATAACTAAACTACCTCGTACACCAAAAGGTTATGATACTATTTGGGTAGTGGTAGACCAACTAACCAAGAGTGCTTTATTTTTACCCATACGGGAAACCTATTCGGTGGAAAGGCTAGCTGATATCTTTACAAAAGAAATAGTTAGATTACATGGAGTTCCAAAAAGTATCACGTCTGATAGGGATGCCAGGTTTACCTCTAGATATTGGAGGAAGTTTCATGAGGCAATGGGGACTAAACTTTATTTTAGTACAGCCTATCATCCCCAAACAGATGGCCAAAGTGAAAGAACTATTCAGACATTAGAGGATATGCTACGGGCATGTAGTATTGATTTTGGAGGTAGCTGGGATAGTCATCTTCCTTTAGCTGAATTTGCATACAACAACAGTTATCAAGCTACCCTTCAGATGTCCCTGTTTGAGATGTTGTATGGAAGAAAGTGCAGAACTCCACTTTATTGGGGAGATATAGGGCAACGTGAATTGGGAAATAGTGAAATAGTTGAAGAAACAATGTCAAAGTTTGAAGTAGTTAAAAATCGTATTAGAGAGGCAAAAAGCAGGCAGAAATCATATGCAGATCGTAGAAGGAAACCATTAGAATTTAAAGTTGGGGATTTTGTTTTGTTGAAAGTTTCTCCATGGAAAGGCATTATTCGATTTAGAAAGAAGTGCAAACTAAGTCCACGTTTTATTGGACCTTTCCGAATAATAGAAAAAGTTGGGTATGTAGCATATAGATTGGACTTACCGGAAGAACTAAGTGCTATTCATCCAACCTTTCACGTCTCTCAGTTACGCAAACGTTTAGTTAATGAAATTCAATACATACCCTTAGATGATATTGAGGTTGATGAGAAGCTCAATTATGTTGAACAGCTCGTGGCCATTATAGATCGTAAGGAGAAGAGACTTAGAAATAAGAACATTAGCTTAGTCTGGGTGCAGTGGGCACATCGCCAGGGATCTGAATCAACCTGGGAACCAGAATAAGAGATGAGGCGAAACTACCCCCATTTGTTTTAGTCGGGTTTCGAGGACGAAACCCTAAATAAGGTGGGTAGACTTGTAACATCCGTAAAATTTTAATATTCATTTAATTAATGAAAGTAGTGTTGCATGATAAACATGTGAATGAATCTCAGTCGCACGCCTTACGTGCGTATGAGGTTCAATCGCACAATTTACGGGCGTATGGGCTCAGTCGCACGATTGAGTCGTGCGAATGGGTCCAGTCGTGCGACTGAGTATGGCGGCTAAAATAAGCATGTGACGATAAGTAAGGCGATTGAGGATGTCCAAAAGCAGATTTTATCTGCTGTATTCCCATCCCCTTGTTTCTCTCGGACCCAAACACCCCTGTTCTTGACAAATCAACGAATTCGGCTTCATTTTGGTAAGTCTCGCTTGACACGGATCGATATTTGAATACATTAAGCTGCGTATATGGTCGAAATTGATCCAAAACCAAGTTTAAATCTGAGTTTTTGATTCAATCTTTCTATTAAGTTGAAAACCAAGGATTCGGATCTTAGTTTTTGTGAAATTTGATGAAATAAGGATCCGAAACGGTTGTAAATAAGGTGTATATGTTCTGTTTTGAATATGTGGCATAATTTGAATGGTTAAAACTTGAGTTTTTGGATCAAATATGTCAAGAATACAGCTGCTGATCCGTTTCAGGCGAATGAGCCCTGTCGCATGACCCATTCGTGCGAATGAGCCTGTCGCATTGCTCAATCGTACGACTGAAGCTCAGTCGCATGAGCCAATCGCACGAATGGAGGTCATTCGTACAAACCCTGTTATAGCTCATTCGCACCCCTGTCGTATGGTTCATTCGTACAACTAAGCTTAGTCGCATGTTCAATCGTACGAATGAGTCCAGTCGTATAGCCTCAATCGCATAAAGTGATCTGTAGGAAATGATTTGACTAAGTTAGGGTTATTGTTATAGATTTGCATTGAGAAGGAGAGTTTAAGCTGCCTTAGTGTATTTGGATTGGTAAACACTTGCTGAAAGCATTAAGGTGAGTTCTAATTGCCCTTTTTATGTGTTAATGCTGTTTGACAATGTTGTTTGACAAATCGGGCACTGGCATGCATATAAATGAATAATGATGTAAATAAGAATTTGGTAGTGGTAAATTGTGGTGAATGGCGAGGTGGAGTTTTGACCCACCAACTATAGACGGAGTTTTGACCCGTCAACGCCAATTATAGACGGAGTTTTGACCCGTCAACGCGCGAGGTGGAGTTTTGACCCACCAAAATGAATTGATCAAAAGAGGTCCATAATTACCTTGTGGGTATACGATATGCATATCAATACTGGGACAAATAAATGGACTAGTAGATGTTTGTGAATTGTTCGATGTTATAATCGTCGATAAATTATTATTATTCAAATGTGGTGTTTATTAGAACTCACCAGTTTATCTGATTTAGCATTTATTTTCTTATGCATGCCAGGTAATAATAGAGGTGTTCGTAATGGAGCCCCACCGAGTTAAAGTTTGGTTCTGGTGTATGATACTGGCTAAAATGTTGGGTTTTGGGAGAGATATACATGAAGTTTGATAAAGTTTTGAAATGTCGGTTAAAGTGTTATAATAATTGATAATGATGTAAACAGTTTTTAATGTATAATGTAGAAAATTCCGCTGTGTTTGAAATCTCTGAATTGTTGTAATGACCCAACTCGTTGCATCCTCCTTATTATATTATTATGAAATTGAGGGTGTTACATGTATCTTCATACGGTTTTGAGCACCCACTAAATTAGCCCGTAGCCTCTTCAAAAGATTGTCCCTATCACACAAATAGTCATCCACTTCTTGAACATTTGTTGTTCCGGGTACGTACGTAATTAATTTAGGTGGCAAACGTCCATATACAACCTGGAATGGAATTAATTTGGTAGATGAATGGACCGAAGAATTGTAACTGTACTCCGCCCATGATAACCACTCTTTCCACTTCTTAGGCATATCACCGGTAAAGCACCGCAAGTATTGTTCGAGGGTCCTATTAACGACCTCCGTCTGGCCATCCGTTTGTGGATGGTAGCTGGAACTCATACATAAAACTGTACCTTGCAGCTTAAAAAGAGATTGCCAAAATGCACTAATAAAGACCTTGTCACGGTCGCTCACTATGGTTGACGGAACCCCATGCAGCTTGACAACTGAATGCATGAATTCCCGGGCAACGGTTTCCCGGGCAACGGTTGCGGCGGTGAATGGATGTCGTAAGGGAATAACATGTGCATACTTTGACAAGCGATCAACCACAACCATAATAGCCAAAAACCCATTAGAATTTGGAAGCCCTTCCACGAAATCCATACTTATGTCTTCCCATACTCGCTCGGGCACTGGCAAGGGTTGTAATAAACCCGCGGGTTTCATGCTATCCGTTTTGAACCTTTGACAAATTTGGCATTCTTGTAGATACTTTTTAACTGATGACTTTAATCCTGCCCACCAAAAATTACTTCTAATTTTTGCTAATGTTTTGTGGAAGCCAAAATGACCCCCTTCAGGTGACGCATGACCCAACTTCAAGACAGTAGGCAACAATGAGGAATTTGGGCTTAACAAAATGGCCCCACCACGAAACCATACCCCATCCCTTTTAGAAAATTGACCAGTAGTGTTTTCATGTAAAAAAGAGGGTAAAGTGTCATAATAAGGGTCAGTGGTGACCTCTTGCTGAATATCAGACCATAATGTCGTGCAAGGATGCGAGATAGCCAAAAGTTGAGGTCCACCACGACGTGACAAAGCGTCGGCCACCCGGTTATGAGTACCCTTTTTGTACTCAATTTTGTAATCATACCCCAAGAGTTTAGGTAACCACCGTTCCTGTGCCGGAGTTGAAATACGTTGTTCGAGGAGATACTTCAAACTAATGTGGTTGGTTTTAACCACAAACGGACGTCCCAATAAATAAGGCCTCCATTTATGAACAGCTTTCACAACCGCCAGCATTTCTTTCTCGTATGTCAACCAAGACAACATAGAACCTTTCAAGGGAGCACTATAATACGCAAGTGGTCTTCCATTTTGAGTGAGAACTGCTCCAATTCCGAACCCACTCGCGTCACATTCAATGGTAAATGGTTGAGTCCAATCGCAGACCCAAGGTGGGTGTTGTGGTAAGAGCAAGTTTTAAGGTTTCAAAAGCCGTAGCCGCTGCTTCATTCCATACAAAAGGGTGCTTCCCAATGAGTTTATGCAATGGGACAGCTATGCTTCCAAAATCCTTTATGAGCGGGCGTACTGTTTTACCTAGTGGGCGTACTCTTTGACATGTCCACAAATTGCAAGCGAGACCCAGAAACCCGCGTACCCCTTTCGCATTAGTCGGTACTGGCCATGACAAAACTGCTTCAACCTTGGCCGATTCAACCGAAACACCCCCTGAACTAATTACATGACCCAAGTAATTCACTTCTGCCACCCCAAAAGAACACTTTGAAGATTTAGCAAATAAGTGGTTAGCATGGAGAATTCCCATAACCACTCTCAAATGATTAGCATGTTCCTCAATCGTACGTGAATAAACTAGTATGTCATCAAAAAATACCAATATAAACTTACGAAGATGAGGTCGGAAGAGGTCATTCATAAGGCATTGAAAAGTAGCCGGGGCATTGGTGAGCCCGAACGGCATAACAACGAATTCGTAATGCCCCTCATGTGTGCGAAAAGCCGTCTTGTGGATATCCCCATCACGTACTCGAATTTGATGGTACCCCGAACGAAGATCAAGTTTGGAAAAAACTTTGGCACCAAAAAGTTCGTCTAAGAGTTCATCGATCATAGGTATAGGATACTTGTCTTTAACCGTGATATCATTTAACGCCCGATAATCTACACAAAAACGCCAACTACCATCGGACTTCTTAACAAGTAAAACCGGTGATGAAAACGGACTGTGGCTCGGTCGGATTAAGCCCTGCTGCAGCAACTCTCTAACTTGCCTTTCAATTTCAGTTTTCTGGTAGTACGGTTGCCGATACGACCTCGTGCTAACTGGACGCGCATTTGGTATTAAAGGAATATTGTGATCTTGAAATCGCCTCGGTGGTAACCCGGTAGGTTCCCGGAAAATTGCAGCAAACTCATCCAATACAACTTGAATAATAGGATCAGGAGTGTGAGTTGGTTGGGATGATTCAGCAGTGGCACAGACCTGAAGTAGCATAATCATCCCCTCAAGTCTCATGCATTCACTTGGTTTTAATGCAGACAAATCCCCTCTTTTTAAGCCTTGCAACTTATGATACGACCCGGCAAGATGAAACCCAAGTGTGAGGCTTTGGAAATCTATCTCAATCGGTCCTAACGTCTTCAACCATTGTACCCCCAAAACAATCGGACACGCCGCCACCGGTAGAACCAAAAAGTCAGTCGTGATCGAGTAACCTCGTATAACAATTATAAGACCCTTCACTCTACTTGTACAAGTGATTTTCTCGCGATTAGCGACCACTACCTCAAAGTTAATATCATGCTCGACTAAAAGTCCCAACTGATCAACCATCGCTTGATCAATGAAATTGTGTGTACTCCCTCCATCCACCAACACCACAACATCCTTTGCGTTAATCTTACCAGGCAACCGTAGGGTTTGAGGGAGTATGGTACCTGAAATAGCGTGAAACGACACCTCCGCCGGCGTTTCTTCTGTGATCTCGATCGCCGTCTCATTCATTGATTCTTCCTCCCCGGTGTCATTCGCCTCACTAATAAATGAATAATTGCGGTTTACTGCACTTATGCCCGGGTACATACCTTTCATCACAATAATAACATAACCCCTTCTCCCTTCGTTCCCGAGCCTCATTAGCGGAAATCCTACGTATTGGATTTGGAGCAAGTAAAGTCAATCTTGAAGTGGGTCCAGAGCCCAACAAACCTGGACTAGCATTTGTCCTACCCTGTGATGGGCTGGTACCAACATTCTTGGAATAAAAAGGAACCCTACGATGCAGATTGAGTTTGTCTTCCACGGTTCTGGCGACTCCTATCGCTTCTACCAGGGTGCGTGGCTTCTTAAGCTTTACCTCTAAGCGAATCTCCTCTTTCAATCCATCAACTAAACAACCCATTAAAAAAGATTCCGGCAACCCGTCGATCCGATGGGATAGCCGTTCAAAATCTTCAACATACGCGGCAACCGTAGTTTGCCGCTTGAGACGGTGTAGAGATTCGTTCGGGTCATCGTAATCAGTAGGCCCAAACCGAGTTAACAATGTTGCGGAACATTCCGTCCATGACAACGGTCCGCGGTTTTTTGTATACCAACGGTGCCACTGGAGTGCAAGGCCATCTAGATGGAAGGAGGCTAAGCTAACCTGATCTTCGACTGCCACTTTTTGAAAATCAAAATATTGCTCCGCTTGATACAACCAACCCGTCGGTTCATCACCACTGAACCGAGGGAAATTGAGCTTCAGATACGGCTTCACCTCCCCGCCAGTAGCAACCATCATACCCCCACCAGATCCCGAAGCACCGACGGTACCACTCTCTTTGATGGTCTGGAATTCCGACATTAGGCGGTCAAACATTGCAGTGATTTTCTCAAAATTCTCTGCGGTTTCTTGTTGAAATTGCTCTAGAGTTTTTTTACGAGTTTCCATATTGGATCAAGGCCGCTCTGATACCACTGTTAAGTACCAACCGAATAGGTAACCCGTTGAGTGGGTCAATCTCAAAGAAAATAGAGAGGAACTAGATAGAATTTTAGAGAGAATATTAGACAATCATATTTTTCATTTCATATCCCAAAACATACAATATACTTGCCTATTTATATGCTTAAACACACAATAAGAAAACATAAAATAAATACATGAATCCTACCACTAATTAAGTGGTTGATCATGCCCCACACACTAAGAAAACATTGCTGAAAACAGGGAAAAGCACACATCCCACTTATGATGAAAATATGGATCACCGCCTATTATTTTAAGCACATACTTGAAAAGATAAAAACAAACAATCTGTTAGAACCATCTGAACGTTTCCTGCTTGGAGTGTTTTGCGACTGGGCTTCACTCATGGGCCTGGATAGGATTGAGATTGGGCTGCTGCTTGGAGTCGGGCCTGGGTTCCCTGGACACATAACATAAGACATATGTATGTTGTGCTCCCTGTTGTCAATAGCGGCTATAGCGACCACTATAGCATGCTATGTGGCGATGCGATCTTCCCTCGCTATTTGCAGACAGCGACTGCATCGCTGAATTTTTTTTTATTTTTTGATTTTTTTTGGTAAATATAAGATTTAGATGATTAGCAAATAGTAATAGAGTGTTTTAGTTATTTTGAGGGTGTTTGCTTATATTTTCAACTACTTTATAACAAAACGTGCTTATTTTTATTGAATGTAAAACATTCTTACATATTATCCTACTTGAGCGCTAAACAGGAAATAGCAGTCGTTATTTACCGCTATTCGCTACGAAGCATATAGATGGCTTTTCGTTATTTACCGCTATTCGCTATTGACAACTATGACTGTGCTTAAACCAATCTTGGAGAAAGGGATAGTGGATCACTCTACTCTACGTAAGGCACTTGTGGAGTACTTCACGATAGCTCACAAGGTGTTTTTACTCATAGCTACTTAATACTAACTTTATTTAATTATTTTTTTTATTATTTTATTTATTTCACGTACCATATTTTTAAACCAAATGTATGAATACACCTCTGCTGTAGATGAAATTTAACATTTGTCAAGTGCACTTCTTCTGCTAATGATTAATACAAAAGATGGATCCAAGATTAGGATTCTCTGCATCAAGCATGGCAATGTCTAGTTTTGATGGTAATTTTACATGATCATTTAATCATTTCTAAGTTTTTAGTATTCTTATTATTATTTAATTTTTCCCATGCTCCTTGCAGCCTTTGCAAATGCAACTTATTGCCAAAATCTGTTGTTAAGTAAATCATGATCACATAATGTTGGATCTCTATAGTGAACAAACACAAAGGCATAAAAGACGCTTAATAATTTATTGGTTCCTCTGTTACAGTTTTATGTTTTAGCAATCAGCACTTAAGGTCCATATATTAAAGTCATGACCAAACACAAACAATGCAGAACAAGTCATTCTACATGAACTAATGATTCCAAGAAATTCTAGTAGTATCAAATTAATAACCGAAACACTATAGCAACGTTTCATACTAACTGCATTTACAATATATGCAATGCAATATAACTTGTTCAACTGTTTATATAGATTATAAAAATGAAATTGCTTGTTCGAACTTAAAAGTCAAATTGTTTCCTTTTTTCCTTTCATAAGAAAACTAAAGATTCTTAAGGATAAGAAATTTCTTTATCCATACCCCTCCCTCTCTCTACAAGTTCACAAAAATTCTTTCAAGTCTATTTGTAAACTTTAGAAATAATGATATAATAGGTATAAAGGTGAGAACTTTATTTGGCAAATAAAAGATACCAAATTGATATGTATCTTACTTGTTGATGATCACAAAAATTCCACATAGAAGGAATGTAACCACGACAAGTAACCATCCATTGGTAATGAATCTGCATAAAGAAAAGCAACAACTATGTCACAAGGCTAACAATCAAAAACGGATCCAAGAAAACAAAAGGAACTCATGTTTTCTATTTTTAAAAATATATTCAGAAAAAGGAGATCCTTCTATATGAAAATTTTAGTTTCTAAAATAATAGGAAAATCCCTGGATAGCCCGGTAAGAATGTGGAGAAGAACCAAAGCGAAGGTTATATCTCGGAAAGTCCGCGAAGTTAGCGGTCGACGACTTGGCTAGGGCAGATCTTCACTCATGATCCTTCTTCGAACCTTTTGGTATGTATTGCCCCCTAACTATAGATCAGATCCAGCAGACGAGAAACAAACAAAACAATGATAAACATTCTCTGAGGTGATTACTGAAAGATCTATTTCAACATCAAATAAATTTATTAAATGTATTTGAAAAAAACATCAAACTTCATGAATTATGATTAACAATGCATTAGGTATGCATTGACAATGCACTTTGGGCAACTTTAACCCACTTAACCAATTTGACCTGTTTCCTTTTTAGTTATTTTTTGGAATCACCCAATAAGGCCCATCAGATCTTAAACATCACACGTATCTGCTCATTCACTAGCAAATGAATCAAGATTATTAAATCTACATTGGACTAACTTGAAACATGCATATACCTCTAATGTGATGCACTCAGATAAATATGGAGCAAGTGGTGTATCCACCAGCACAAGTCTTTAAAGCTCACGCATATTCTGAGCAACAACCAGTGTGGCAATATTGAAGAAACAAACAAAAAAATAATACCATGTCAGCAACTCAATATTTGCAGCAAAAAGTCAGAAGATGTTTTGGAAAAATATTACCTGTCGAACATTCCCAATAGATGGTAATTTTCTAACAGTTCATCAACATCTCTTTCATGCAAGGTTCCAATAACAATCAAGACAACATTATCAATCATGTGACCATATCTGTAAGGACAATAGAAAATTTAGTCCCAGGAAGTTTAGATTAATCAATTTTCTTTCCTCTTTATGCTATTCAGTGGCCTTAAACAACAAATAAGAAAGTTAATATGAACTTGGAAAATGATTAGTCTCAATAATCCCCCATACATGATTGAAAAGAAGATTAATATGCAAGAATACTGGTAAAATACAATTTACAACAAATTAGCATCTTCAGAAAAGGGGGGGTTGTTCTACATTACAGTTAAGAGAGAGTGAATATCTCAAAGAATAAGAAAATTTACATACGTTATATAATCTATAAAGGTTGATAGAGGCTCGGTGGCTTGGCATAACATGTGCTTATACTCATCAACCAACTTACGAGTGCATTTCTCTACAATTGTAGTGGTATGCAATGGTGAAGGCTCTGCAACAAAGATGCCACGAACATGATCAGCAAAGGCAAACTCATGACATCTTATCCTAAAATGATACAAATTGAGAATCTTAAAAATTTACTAAAATAACATTTATATTTCATTCATCTTTATAATATGAGTCATCCCATTTCCAGCATTATTCGATAATCATAGGGCCAAATATTCTTCTTATACTACTTTAAACAAACATATTCATTCATGGCATTTAAATGAAATTTGAAACGAGAATTGACAATATGACATATTGATCCGTAACAAAAAAGCCATAACTCATCACATGCTTCGTAGAAGTGGTCATGACCCAACTCACATTAGCACTCAAAACACACTAATCTAAGTCAAGGTCAGCACATCATATTAATTTTGACTAACAAACACTACCGAATCTGTCAAATATCAACAATTTGAATCTTCAATAGAACCCTAACCGAGAAAGAGAGCAGAGACAATAGTTCACTAGAACCAAGAGAACATCGAGAGAGAGAGAGAGAGAGAGAGAGATATTGGTCTCTATTCTTCTACACAGCAAGGCACAAAATATATATCCCTGAAAATAGAACGAGCAGATGCCCTAGAGTAGAGGTGCACACCAAACCCGGTTCCCCGACCCGACCCGACAACCCGACCCGACACCCGACCCGGACCCGACCCGGTTTGAACCCGTTATTACCCCAAACCGGTTCCAACCCGAAAAAACCCACCGGTTCGGGACCGGTTTTGATTTTTTTCACCCAAACCGGTTTGGAACCGGTTTTGATCCAACCCGGTTTGGAAACCGGTTCAAAAAACCCGGTTCGGAACCGGTTCGGACCGTTTTTTTTTTTTTTGACCGTTTAAAAACGGCTATATAGCCGTTGGGAGCTATTTTTTGACAGTTTTTTCCACATTTTTTGGACCATTTTGCCCTTATATGATAGTATAAATAGGTAGTGGGTGTAATGGTTTAGTCACAACACTCAAAACTTCAAAAAGGCTCAAAAACGTGCTTAAAAACGCAAAAACGCTCCTCACTCTCAACTTTCTATTCTCTCAATCTCTTGAATTATGGCTTCTGAATCTTCGGTTCCAACCGGTGGATCCTCAAGTGCCGCTACCGTTGTTAGAATTCTTTCAACAACGAGAAACCAAGAGATTTGGTGTAATTTCGACTTATGCGAAATGTCGAATGGTCAACATAAAGCTCGATGCAAGGCTTGTGGTTCGTTTTTCAAGTCGGATTCAAACTCGACTTTGAGAAATCATATACCGAGTCAAGGGCAAACATCAATCGGAAACGATGGTGGTTTATGGAACTTCAACGTAGATATGGTTCGAGATAGAATGGCAAAGTTTGTAATTCAAGAAGGATTACCGTTCGATCACTTCGACAACCCTCGGTTAACAAAATTGATTCAAGAAACTCTTCAACCATGGTACACTCACGTAAGTCGCACCACTCTTAGACGTGATTGTTTAAATCTTTGGAACAAGCAAAAAATGATTTAAAGGTTTTATTTGAAAATTTACAAACCGGTGTGAACTTAACTACCGACGTTTGGTCCGCCCCACACGGTTTACCGGAATCGTACCTTTGCGTCACGGCCCATTGGATAGATCCAAGTTCGTGGCAACTGATGAAACGTACGATTGCGTTTGAATTATTTGGATATCCGCATACCGGTGATAACCTATTTCAAATTTTAGACTATGTAATCAAAACATATAAATTAGAAAACAAAATTTTTTCAATGTCATGTGATAACGCCTCGAACAACACATCCGTCGTTGAAAAATTAAAAATAAATATAAACCGGTTTGTGACGGCGTATTTTTTCATTCAAGATGTGTTGCACATATTATTAATTTAGTTGTGCAAGATGGTCTTGGCGTTCCTGAAGTTGAAGATTTTAAAACGTCTTTCAAAAATATGTTACGTGACGTTTTTAAAACTAGTAGAAAAAGATATGTTAATTATAGAAAAATGTGTCACGATACGAATTCCATTTGTTTAGGACCAAATTGGGATGTCCCGACTAGATGGAATTCTACTTGGAAAATGTTTAATAGTGCTTTGCGTCAAAAAGAAACGTTTCATGTTTTCCACGATGGTCTTGCGATGCGGGGTCGGGTTGTTCCGTTTCCGTTAGAGGGTTGGGAATATATTCAAGAAATAACTCAATTTTTAGAGCTTTTTAAAAACGCAACTACAAAATTGTCGGGGGTTTATTATCCGACAAGTTGTCTAACACTTCATCAAATTTATTTAATGACCCATAAATTAAGTGAATATGAAGAAAGAAACGAAATATTTTCAGCAATGGTAGCGCCGATGAAAGAAAAATTTAAAAAATATTTCATTGAACTACCCCCGGTTTTTACGTGTTCCGCCGCACTAGACCCGTGTTTAAATGTTTCGGGGGTAGAAACTTTAATAGATGAGATAACTTATAATTTAGATTTACATGATTTTGATCCATTTTTTAATGTTAATACAAAACAAACATTTAATGAAATTTTTAAAAAATTGTAATGTTTATGTTGAAAAATATGATGCAACATCAAACATCCACCGACCTTCGAACGTGGAATCGAGTTCGTCGAGCTCAAGTAGAGACCCGATGATTAGTTTATATAATACTTTGAGAAATGAAAACAGTAAACGTCAGAGGGGTAACACCCCAAGTAGCAAACTCGGGAGGTATATGGGAACCTGTTTTTAGCCACTATGTCTCCCGATGAATTCTTGAAATTTGATATTCTGACATGGTGGAAAGGAAAGGAATCACAATTTCTGGTCCTAGCCGCCATGGCACGTGATTTACTAACCGTCCAAGCTTCCACGGTAGCTTCTGAATCTGCATTTTCTGTTAGTGGCAGGGTTTTATCGATTAGAAGAACAAGGTTAACTCCAACATCGTTAGAAATGTGTATTTGTTTAAAGGACCACTTAGATGCGGCCGAACGAAGACAACACATATCAAACCTTGAAGAAAAACACCGATTGAAGAAGAAATACACGAGCACGAGGTACAAACCGGATGATCCTCACCGCTATCCGACGAAGAACTCGCTTATGATTTGTCTCAACGCATTGGCACACAAACCGACGAAGACGATTAAATTAGACAAACTTGTATTCGTAATATGGATATTTTGTTTTCTTTGGTTTAATTTTAATGTAATTTTTATTGTTTATTTTTCGTAATGAATTAATTGTTTACTTTTATGAATTAATGTAATTTTTATTTGTATTATGAATTTTATTATTTACGTTTAATTAATTTTTATTTGTATTATGAATTTATTAATTTTATTAAATTAATAAATCAAAATTTATAATTAATTTGTATATAATTTAAAGAGTTAAAAAAATAAAAACCGGGTTTGGAAAACCGGTTCTGGAACCCGACCCGGTTCGGTTCCAACCCGGACCGGTTCCAACGGGTTGGGTTTTTCGGGCTTGAAAACCGGTTCCAACCCGAACCGGTTCTTGATCAAAAACCGGGCCTGATCGCGTTGACCAAACCCGAACCGGTTCCAACCCGAACCCGGTTCGGAAAAAAAAACGGTTTGTGCACCTCTACCCTAGAGGAGTTCCTAGCAGCAAAGAAGAGGGCCCAGCAGCAGGAGCCCAGTGAAAGCCCAGCAGCAAAGGCCCGATGCAAAAGCCTGCACAAACAAAACAAACACAAACTAAATAAATGAAGTAAAATGCAAATCAAATTGACCCAATAAAATATATATTTTTAACACCCCCCTCAATTTGATGGCGAAAACATGTCGAACATTTTTAAAGCCTTAGACAAAAAACCATGTTGTTGGATTAGTAATCCTTTTGTAAAAATATCTGCCACTTGATTGACAGAAGTGGTAGAAACTATTTTTATAATTCCTGCTAAAATTTTTTCACGTAGAAAGAATAAATCAACCTCAAAGTGTTTTGTTCTATCATGAAAAACCGGATTGGCAGCAATGGACAAAGCTGCACTATTGTCGCAGTTTAATGCAACAGGCAGCTCAATAACAACACCCAACTCTCTCAGCAGGTTAATTAACCATAAAATTTCACACGATACAGCACACATGGCTCTATATTCAGCTTCAGCTGACGATCTCAACACAATTGATTGTTTCTTACCTTTCCAAGATACCAGGCAGTCACCAACAAACACACAAAATCCAGTTACAGATTTTCTAGACTCAAGGCATTTAGCCCAATCCGAGTCAGCATAGGCTAAAATGTTAAATGTACTACTCTTAGAAAATAGAATCCCTTTTCCGGGGGCTCCTTTTAAGTACCTCAACAGACGAAGTGCAAGTTGTAAGTGAGAGTTTGTGGGAGCATGCATAAATTGACTCAAATATTGAACAGCATAAGATATATCAGGTCGAGTATGAGAGAGGTATATTAATTTTTCAATTAATTTTTGAAAACCAGTAACATTTTCTAGGAGTGTTTCATCCTTTTTGCAAAAACTTGAGACTAAAAAATGTTGCTCAATTGGTGTTACGACTGGTTTACAACCACTCAAGCCAAACTCGGCAAGAAGATCTAAACAATATTTTCTTTGTGAAAGACAAACTCCCATATCAAATCTTATAACTTCAATACCAAGAAGATATTTTAACAGCCTGAGATCTTTAATTAAAAACTTGGTATTTAAAAACCTTTTTATCTTATCAATTTCAGACTTGTTGTTTCCAGTAATCACAATATCATCAACATAAACTAATAAGACAATAAAAACATCATTCTTAGACTTAATAAACAAAGAGTGATCACATTTACTTTGCACAAAGTCTAATTCTAACAGCACACCAACTAATTTTTCATTTCACACTCTTAGGGCTTGTTTGAGGCCATATAAGGATTTATTTAATTTACATACTTTTGACTCATTTTTAGAGAAGTACCCTTCAGGTAAACACATATACACATCCTCATTTAAATTGCCATATAAGAAAGCATTATTAATATCTAGCTGAAATAGAGGCCAATCTTTTTGAACAGCTAAGGCTATAACACAACGAATAGTTACCATTTTAACGACTGGGGAAAAAGTCTCATCAAAATCCAGCCCTTCTTTTTGACTAAAACCCTTTGCGACAAGCCTAGCCTTATATCTCTCCACCTCACCGGTTGATTTATACTTAATTTTAAAGACCCACTTGCACCCGATTGGTTTTCTTCCTATGGGTAAATCTACGAGGGACCACGTGTTATTCCTATTTAAGGCCTCCATCTCCTCGTTCATAGCATTAACCCATCTTGGGTCATTTTTTGCTTCGTAGAAATTTCGTGGTTCAACATTCTTATTCAGGATGGATGAAAAGCATTTGTTATCAAGAGACAATTTAGAGTAATTAATGACCTTTTCAATACCATATTTTACCTTTCCTTCAACAATAAAATCATCAAGTTTTTTTGGAAATTTAGTATTACGACTTGACTTTCTAGTTTGGACAGATGAATCATTAACACCCTCAGAGGTGTTATTTTCATCATTCATTGACTTGCTACTGTTTGCCTCCTCGGTGCCATTACTTTGGATAGGTGGTTGTTGAATTCCAGCCATACCATGTCCTAAATCACTTGGTGATTTAGGAGTTTGCTGAAATTCAGCATCCTCACAACCATCCGAAGTGTTGCAGCCGGTCTGCACTACAGTAGGGTTCTCATTGATGTTAACCCTCCTTTCATCATGGGTGTTTCACCATTAAAATCATTTGACTGACTAGATTCAAAGTTATCAAAAAAGTTTAAGTTGTTAACACTCGACTTAAGATTAATTTCATGCCCAAAACCACCATCAACATTATCGCTTTTAAATGGGAAAACATTTTCATAGAATTCTACATCTCTAGAGAAAACAACTTGTTTTTTTTCAAGACCCCACAATTATATCCTTTTTTAAAGACTGAATAACCAATAAAGACACATTTTTCAGCTTGATTTCCAAATTTATTATTATCATTCAAAATAGTATAGAAACACAGACAGCCAAACACTTTAAGGTGATTTAAAGAGGGTTTAAAGCCAAACAATAGTTCATACAGGGTTTTGCCATTTAGAACGGAGGAAGGAGTCCTATTGATTAAATAAGCAGCAGTTAGCACACAATCAGACCAAAAACGAATGGGAATACCTCCCTGGAATAAGAGGGTTCTAGCAACATTTAATAGGTGTCGGTGCTTTCTTTCTGCAATGCCATTCTGTTGCGGGCTATATGCATACGAGGTCTGATGAATAATTCCATTTTTCCTTGTAAAGTCTGTCATTTGATTATTGACAAATTCTGTTCCGTTGTCACTTCTAAAGATCTTTATAGTTTTTCCAAATTGGGTTTTTATGAGATTAAAAAAACTTTCTATATTTGAAAAAACCTCATCTTTACTTTTTAGCAAGTATACCCAAACAGACCTTGTGTAGTCATCCATAATAGATAAAAAGAACCGATAACCTTCCCGACTAGACACCCGATATGGACCCCATACATCTAAGTGAACAAGGTCACCTATGTTATTTGATTTATGGTCACTTAAGGGAAAGGGTTCTCTATGTTTTTTGGCCTTATGGAAGATTTCACATGGAACAAGATCCTTTTTAGATTTCAGATTTAAATCAGTTTTAAGAACAGTCAAAACTTTATCTGACGGGTGACCTAATCGAGAGTGCCAAAGATTTGAAACACTACTGCTATTAAAACACACCTTAGCAAATTTAGAAGAGTCACCACATAATATAAACCATCAACTTGATTACCAATCACCATAACTTTCTTTGTGAGAGAATCCTGAATATAGCATTTATGTTCATTAAAAACAACTTCTAGTTTATTTTCTCTAGCAAGTTTGTGCACAGACATTAAGTTCACATAATAGTTAGGGACAACTAGCACATCCGATAAAACAACTCCTTCACTCAGTTTTAGACTCCCTATCTTTGTTACTAAAGCATCAGTTCCATTAGGATGTTTAACTTTAACACCATATCCTGACATATCAATTTTATTTTCTAAACACGAGTCATCCATAACCATGTGCTGGTTAGCCCCAGAGTCTACAATCCATCCTGTAAGGAGGGTGAAGACTGACATGCAAAATTAAACGCATGTGCACCAAAAAACTAGAACATACAGAACTAGAACAGATACCTCCAAAATTGGAGTGTTGTGAAACATCATCATTTTTCTCATTTAATAGCCCAAGTAGCTTGGAAATCTGCTCAGCAGATAATGAAGGAGAGCTAGGCGAAGTGACATTGTTAGACACAGCAGGTTTTTTTGACTGATTATTCGACTGACCAGTTCGAGGTTTGTATCCTTGGGGATACCCAATAACCTCGAAACACCTATCAATCGTATGGCCCAGTTTGTTACAATGAGTGCATTTAAGATTAGGGTTAGGTCCACGTGAAAGTTTCTTTTTATTTTCAAAAGACTGATTTGTTTTTGAGACAAAACTGACATTCTGATTTTTGAGGATGAACTTGAACCTCTATGAGACTCTTCTCTTGATACTATTGAAAATGCAGTTTTTATTGTGGGAAGGGGATCCCGGGTTAGAAGATTGGTTCTCACTGGTTGATATACATCATCCAGTCCCATTAAAAATTGCATTAATTTGATCAAGTGATTAAAATCGTTGAATTCTTTAGATGCTTGACAGGTACAGGCAGGTAGTTGCACTATTGCATCAAACTGTTTCCACATTGAAGTAAGTTTATTGTAATATTCAGAAACAGATGAACCGTTTTGTTTAACAGAATTCATTTTTTGGTAAAGCCCAAACACCACCGACCCATCAACCTTATCATATGTTTCTTTTAAATCTTTCCAAACCTCAGAAGCTAACTTAGAATATACTTGACCAACATACAGTTCTTCACAGACAGAGTTTAACAACCAAGTGAGCACAACAGAGTTGCATCTTTCCCATTGCATGGAGAGAACAGAATCATTAGTAGGTTTTTTACAAGATCCATTAATAAATCCAACTTTGTTTTTTACTCTTAAAGCAAGTAGCATAGAGTTAGCCCAAACTGTGTAATTTTCATTTCCTTTTAATTTAACATTCATAACAGTCAGACAACTAGAATCGCTAGCATGAAGATACAATGGATCACTAGCATCAAGTTTACTAATAAGGGTTTCAGTAGTAACCACAGTACCAGAATTTTCAGCCATAATGACAAAAAATAGAACAGGCAAGAATGAATGACACACAATCACGCACACAGAAAAGACAACTCAGACCAGAGCCAGGTTTTCACACCATTCTTGATGGCAGATCAAGGATTAGTCAGAGTTGGTAATGCAAAGCACACACAATAGAGAAGCACGCAGTGATGCAGCATAGAAGCAGAATACGAAAAACAGAATCAGGGGATGACACCCAGAGACAAAGAACCAGGTGCTGGTACTCCTAACTCAGCCAAAGATGCCTAAGAGATATACTAAATAGATAAAAACAATGAGACAGTAAGATGGAAAGATCTCACCAAATCCACCCAAGTTAGGGTAATCCAAGAGCAGAAGAGAACAGGATCTGTAACCTTCACTTAGGGTTACAGAAACACTGTTAGAAAATCTTCACAGCAACAACAGATATACACGAGCAGCCAGATGATCCTCTTCGTAGCAACACCGAGAGTCGTCGAGGGTTTTGAGATGAAAAAACCCTAATAACCAGTGAGTGTGTCCGAGAGAGAAGACCCAAGGTTTAGCGAGTATAAACAGCGGAAGACCAGAATCAGAGCCCTTAGAGCTCTGATACCATGTCAAAAATATCAACAATTTGAATCTTTAATAGAACCCTAACTGGGAGAGAGAGCAGAGACAATAGTTCACTAGAACCAAGAGAACATCGAGAGAGAGAGAGAGAGAGAGATTGGTCTCTATTCTTCTACACAGCAAGGCACAAATATATATCCCTGAAAATAGAACGAGCAGATGCCCTAGAGGAGTTCCTAGTAGCAAAGAAGAGGGCCCAGCATCAGGAGCCCAGTGAAAGCCCAGCAGCAAAGGCCCGATGCAAAAGCCTGCACAAACAAAACAAACACAAACTAAATAAATGAAGTAAAATGCAAATCAAATTGACCCAATAAAATATATATTTTTAACAGAATCGAAGCCCTAGATAATGAAAACATAACAAAATCAATAAAGGAGGATTGAATTAAAGCAGCCCGAACACATACCTGGCGATTTAAAGAAGTAGTGGAAGATAGAATTTGGTCAAAATTGAATCCATTTGTAAACGGACGCGGCAATTGAATGTCAGTTTCATGGCATTCAATCATCAGTTGCCAAGTTCCTCCCCAAAATGAGTGGCGACTTTAATTGAACCGTCGGGCCTCAACCATTAAATCAATGGCGGTTCATCAGTTCGATGAGGCTGTCCCCAAATTCAATGGCGGTGTTTATGGCATTCAATTGCAAACGTACGCCGGTTTCAATGGTGGTGTTCATGGCATTCAATAATCGGCAATAAAAGTATGCATTCAATTGCATCGTCGCCCCTCAATTGCTCTATGGAGAGGAACGGACAGAGGAAGATACCATGGAGGTGCGGTTGAATGCAATGGAGCCCGTTTGAGTCGCCGGTGAGTGAACAGAAGAGAGGTAGAAGGGCAACAGGCGCGTCTTACAAGCCTAGGTGAAATTACTAATTTACCCATCGTTTTTGTATAATATAGTAGTAGAGATTTTACGGGAGAGCGGTACAAAGTATAAATTCATGCGAACTGTACGAAATGATAACAATCATTTATCTAAGTGATAGACCGTTCAAATTAAAAATGGATTAATTACGCAAAAAATGTGTATGGATTAATAGATTTGGAAATGGTTTACAATTGTTAATTTTTTTTAAATTCCTCTCATTGTTTAAACATTATAACTTTTTATATGACGTTATTTTTTTAAAAAAATACACCATAAAATCGAGTATTTTATCCTTTTCAATATGATTATAGTATGATACTTTTTTTAAAATCAGCATTTTTTAAAAACATCTATGTGTTGTATGTGTAACTTGCGTAATTATTAATTGCCTAGTTACGAACATAACTTGCGCAATTATCATATAACTTGCGTAATTATAAGTATAACTTGCGTAATTATTTTTTATAACGTGAGTAACTTTTCTTTATGTAATAATAAATATAACTTACGTAATAATAGATATAACTTGCATAATTATTAATATAACTTGCATAATTATGTACATTTAATGCGTAAATGTAGTGCGGACGAAACTACTCCTCCGCCAAAAAACACGTGTCACACCGTGATTACTATGTACGCTTCGCATGAAAATTAAATTTTATATATTAACTGGCCCCTATATTTTACATGCATATATTTTTCTGATATGTTATTTACTTTCATATATTACTTTAAAAGTGGGTCCTTTTATACATTTTAATACATTTATAATGTTATGCTAATATGAGGCCAATACATATGACTTATTCACGTTTATAACTATGAAGGGAGCGATTGTATCCTATTGATACTACCATGTAAATCCTGTAAAATAATTAACCTTAGTGATCTACTCAAACGTAGATAATGATGATGAGAAATTTAATAATATTTTAAAATTGGTTATTGACGGATAATGCAATAAGATAATCTTGCTTAATGGCCGGAACAAGTTAAATAACTCACAACCAACTACCCAACCATGTATATTATCGTGTCATTATCGTGTCCTCACTCATCCGTCTTTGGTTTACAACTTTACATGTACATGTTAGTACGGACGGGGTGCTCTCACCACACATACCCCACCAGAGTATATACTCATCAATCATATTTATCATATAACACCACAACTTATTATATCACAACCTTAAATTTGGTTGTGGTGATGTTTGTTGGAATTTTAGTAATATTGGGTTATATATATAAATATACATATTTATATTATACTATTTATAAATTAAACCTATTAGTTAAAGTTTAGGCTAATTATGAAACATGGAGTAAACTCAAGGGGTATAAAGTGATATATATATATGTTATATTGGATCGACAGTTTGTAGAAAAAGAAATCAATTCTCAAAATCATTCTACAGGAAAATCAAAGCACTCTCAAAGCACAAAACTTCATCAATTCAATTCAGGTTCTTGTTTCAATTTCTTGATCTTATCCGATTAAATCAATTGTAAGTGCACAAATGGTTTAATCTGAAAGAGTAATCGATTTCAAGAACATGCTGATGATTTAGTTTCAATTTCAAGTTCTTTATCAAATTAGGGTTTGATAATTTGGTAATATTTTCTCTTCATAATTTCAACAATGTTGTCACACTATACCACTACACTACACACACATAAGAGTTCATGGCTTGTATATGCCATGAAAAAGGAAAAAAGCAACGTCGAAGGGACGGTGTTGCCGCTCAACGCAAGAACATGTCGTAGTCTTACAGAGGGTGTGCCTCCCCACCCTTAATCATATTATTATTATTTAAGTTAAATTATTTTTTTAATATTAGAGAAATCCTATTTTTCACGTAACTATTTTATCGTACTCATGTGGATAGCCGATGTGATATTTATCTTACGTAGTGGCGGACTCAGTGATCTTTTTCATGCAGTTTGAAAATTATTAAGTAGTAGTTGTCTATTGATAAATATAATTTTTTTTGGTATGGGTCGGATGAGGTTGCATAATTTCCGTCAAATAATAAAGCATTAGAATCTATCAATAAATATAATGTTTTCCGGTATGTATCGGGTTGGGTCACATAATTTTGTCAAATAATAAAGCATTCAAGAAACTAGTCAAATATTTTAATCTTGAATTAATAATCTAATATTTAATCTAGAAAATAATCAAATAATAAAGTAAATCTTAGAGAAAAACTTTACAAACAAATTCCTACATTATGGATTTTGGGTTTGTTTACAATCGGATTTGAGAGCTGAGACTGAGAGTGTGTAACCAGGCAGCGTCTCGGGCAAAATTTCCTTCAAGCAATCATTATATCAAGGTTTAATTAGTTTAATTTTTTATTTGTTGTACTAATGAAGTAACGGACTTAATTGTTTTAAATAGTTATTGTGAGTATTTGGTAACTGGGTTTATAAGAATAAAATTGAGAATGGGCTAAATTGTTTAAATTATTATAGGATATTATAAAAAATTTTAAAACATGTGTAAATTAGTTTATAAGAATATATTTATATTAGTAAAATTTTAGTATTGTAATTTGATTTTTCTTGGGGGACGATGTCAGAGTTTGTTGAGGGTAGGTGTCTAAATTTCATGAAGTCGGTGTCTAAATTTCATGGGGTCGGTGTTAATATTTTAGAGGGGTTGTTCGGTATTCGAACGTATATGTACTAAAATAACAAAAAATTCATAGGGTGCGGACAATCCCATTAGACCAATATAGGTCCGCCTCTAATCTTACGGTTCATTGTTCTTAATGAGTTTGTCTCTTCGTGTTAAGAACAAAACAATGCCTTGCTCCCAATTTTATAAAAATGGATGAGATTCAAATGATTAATCGATGCCGATCAAACAAATAGAGCCCAACTTTTATAAAAACAAACAAACTTTATAAGAAAACAACACAATATACCTTGTTTTAAACAATAAATCCCTTAATGGCTGGTGTTCTCATCCATCAATGTCCTTGTATAGACAAATGCCCTTGCTTTGCTGATCATTCATCTATGGTTTCCAACCTGATGATCACGATCGATTCAACATGAACGGTATATCGATATGATTCCACTTCATCGATGACTCATCCGATCATCTAATTGTATACTCTTATAGTTATTTTACTATTAAAATTAATTATTTGGATGATTGTGATCTGAGCGTGGATCTTGAAGCAATGGTACGGATTGCTATTATGTACCCGAATGTTTTGCTTATTCTAACTTGACATGTGACATATTCATAAGGTTGCTATCATGTGACATGACAACAAAAGAACATACCGAAGATTGAAAAATGTCATTCAAATCTTAAATTCAATAATGAACAGTGAAGATAGATTCAAACTTTGTAAGAAACCTAGTTTGATGCATCGTGAATATACGAACATAGCCTTTTTTTGCATATATATTGTATCAACATCATGATGGTTTTCTTTAATGTAGAATGCACATTATTCATTGCATAAGATGAACGATTTTAGTACCAATCAACTAAGGCCTACATCTAAATGAATATTTGTACACCAACAGTTATAATTTCTGAACCCATATGACCTTAGATATATCAAATTTTATACATAAGATATCCTAAACTTTTAAGGATTCAGGCAGCCCTAGCAAGAACTTCGGTCTGCTGTGGCAGATCAGCTGGTTCGATATAAAACCCCCTTCTAACGAAAGATCTTGGCACAGTAACCGTCAACACCCCATTCTCATAACAAGCAGAAATCCCATTTACGTCAATAGTATCCGGCAACCTGAATTTTTTCATAAAAGTCCGACCACCCGGCATTGTCACTGTATCATCAGCTGATTCTGTACGAATTATAAGATACCTCGAGTCCTCAACTTCCACGCAGATTTCCTCCTTCCTAACACCTGTCCACCATAATAAACCACCCTAAAAAAAGAAATCAAGAAATCTTGTTCTTATACAAAAAGATCAACTTTCTAATAAGTGTGTCTAAGGTATAAACTCATATGTGCAATAATCAATCCAGTTTATTCAAGATTTGGTCTTAGAAGCAGACATCTTTAACCATTTAATAGAGCTAATATGAAGAAATTCTTGGTGACAAAAGGATGAACTTTTCTGTGTTGGAAACGAATTATTGTGTGCAAACAAACTAGTTGATCAGGGTTTGGTACTAAAAGCATATATCTTTAACCATTTAATACAGTTAATAGCAGTAAATAATTCTTGAGAAAAACCACAAGAAATCTTGGTATTATACAAAAGAAGTTTTCTAATAATGTAATCTTAGAAACGAATTCTTGTATGCAAACAAACCCTGTTCTTAGAAACCAGACATCTTTAGCCATTTATCATAGGTAACATCAAAAACTACCCTACATAAACAAACAAACAAACAAACAAACAAACCCAGTGTATCCCACTCAAGAGCAGGGTCTGAGGAGGGTAGGTGAAGACGAGTCTTTCCTCTATCCTCTACCCTACATAAAAGAATCAAAAATAAACTTTCTAATTAGGGTGTCTAGAAAACAAATTCTTGTTTGTAATTAAACCGCCACTTGAATCAAGATTTGGTCCTAGAACCTGACATCATTAGCCAATCAACCAAGTTAATATCAAGAAACCACCCTACAAAAACAGAATCAAGAGACCTTCATAGTATACAAAATTAGCTTCCTAACATCAAGATTTGCCTCTAGAAGCGAATTTGTGTGTGCGATTAAACCAATTGATTCAAGATTTGGTCCTACAAACCAGACATCTTAATTCAGCCATTTCAAGAACCAAGAAACCACCCCAGCTACAAAAAAGAATCAAGAAATCTTGATGTCATACAAAAGATCAACTTTTTTCTGATAACAAGTTGTTGTATGCTATTAATTAACCCAATTGATTCAACACATCATTAGCCAATTAACCAAGTTTACAATTGTATTAAAGATGATATATAAATAAACATGAAGAAATGAACATGGGATTACCGGGGATATCAGCAGAATAAATATGGGATTCAGGGGTTTCAGTCCAATGAACATAGTTTTCCGGGACGAAGGGATAGGGGAAGAGGAGAGGGGAGGTGAAGAAGGAGTGCCAAGAGGGGTTGAATGTAGAGAACTCCATGGTTGTTTTTGTTTGTTTGTTTGTTTCTTTCTTTCTTTCTTCCTTTGTTGGTAAAATAACCAATTGGTAATTACCAAGATATGATGGAGAATTCTGAGAGATCAGAACCAGATTTAGAAAGGAAGAATGAAGATGGAGGTGGTTGGTTGGTTTGATTAATTATTATTATAGAGTAACCAATTGGGTGGTGGATGGTGGATGGTGGGGAGGAGGATGATGATGGGTTTGGAGGCACCTGCAAAATGATTGGACTCTTGAAGCCAAAAACCCTATCCACTCAAAAGGTTATGAAATTTGAGGTTCTGATTGAGATTTTTTTTTCTGACTAAATGACAAATTTACCCTCAACCCTTTTGAAATTTTTCTAGGAAAAATGATTTTGTCTAAACGTCTCAAGATCCGAAAAGGTACACTATACATATGTAGGGATGTTTATGGTACGGTTTGACCGTTGTTAATATATTTTTTGAATAAACCGGTAACTATAAAGTTTGAAAAAAATATGTCAAACCAGCCAGATAGGTTAGGTCGACCAGCCCAACCGAACCATCAAAAACGGTTTGGCTTGGACGGTTTACTAGTTTGAACCTATATTTAAAGTTTATTATATATATGAATAATTTAATTCACTCAAGTCTCAGCGACTTGCTTTCTTACTCTTTTTCATGATACAAGATCAATAACTTGACTAGTTACCTATAAACATGAAACTTGCTTACACATAAGTACTATTTTCAATTCATAGAATTATAATAACATTTTTGAAAAGCGATTATCTCATACAAGTCCATTATTAGAAGATGATATTATAGCTTTTAAAAGTCACAGAAAATTTAAAAAAAAATAAAGTCTAAGCCAGCCATACAATCCATTCAAAAGTTTAAAACAAAAGCAAATTATTATAAGTTTATAATAAACTTCATAAGTCATGATCCATATAGATTTCTAGAGAAAAGTATTAAGTTTAACATGTTCACATTTGTTGTTTGTTAAGAAGATGTTATATAACATATATACGACCGGTCCAGTTTACACGATTTAATCTAAAACACAAACAGTAAACCAAACCGTCAAAGTTGGTGTTCAAAAAGTAAACCACAAACCAGCCCACCAAGTTTCAAACTGGCCAAACCGACCAAACTTTGTTTGTTCAATCCGGTTTGAATGGTTTTGACGATTTATAAACACCCCTAGCTCTATGTAATCAATAATGTTAAGTGGATATATTTTTAGCATATCGCATTATATGAATTTTTGTTACAATAGAACTAGTTCAGTGGTGTGCGGGTCATAAAAAGAGGGCTCGATATGTCAAATTGTTACAGTATTGTTTAGGTCATTATAATCAGTTGGAGTCTATTATATGGGTTATGTAATGTAAATATTAGTATTTTTTTTCTCTCTCAAAAGCACTTTCTCTTTACATCTGTATTGCATTAAGCGGTATCAGAGCTACCGCTTCCCAAAGCTCATTGTTGATTCAATCATCGCGAATAACACTAGGAATCAAGAGACTTATAAGGTTTGAAGGAATATGAGTGCCCCTTCACTGAATTAAAGGCAGAATTCAAGGCTTCTGTATAGAGAACAACAAATCGTTGGCAGATTTGTGATCGATGGTGAAACACTTGCTTAACAACAGGAACTCATCGGTGATTCAACAGATTCCGATTACGAATGGAACTAATCAAAGCAAAGATCAAGATCGCAATAAGAACTGATCGAAAAAGATTGGGGAAATTGGACTTTTCAAAATTTAGAGGGAATAACATCAATGGATGGTTGTACACATGTGAAGACTTCTTCACAATGGATAAGACGCCTCAAGCATTAAAATTGAGGTATGTTTTGATCAATTCAAAAGATGATGCATTGGAATGGCATAATCATTCATAAAATTCTATAGCAATTAAATTACGATGGGTTGATTATGTACAGGCTATCACAAATTGATTTTCTAACACCTATATGAAGATCCGATGGAGGAGATTGCTTTGCTTCAACAAGCTAATGATTATGATGAGTAATGCCACAAATTCGATTCTTTGTGAATACGGTAAATATCAACGACTCTCAAGCTATTAGTCTTTACCTTAAAGATTTATAAGGAATTAAAAGGCAACCTAAATCATTGAATGAGACCTATAGTTAGCACGAATACAAAATATTAATCATACCAATTTGTGGAATAAATTCACCAATAATTCTACAAATGCAAGTAGTGGCAATGAGACTACTAAGTGTATAAGTTTTTATTCCAAATTGCCTCTTCTTTCTAATCCAAGAACTATATGTAACACATGGCCATTAACAATAGTTGTTCAAATAGCCTCCGCACAGGTAACCACTATGCTAGTAACTTGCTTGTGTCGTTAATCTCACAAACATCCTTGGTTTGAGGAGGAGTAAATTACATGGATGGTCTCTGTGGTTTTAGATAAATTTTGGATATAGTCCCTAAACTTTAAGTTATATGGATTTGGTCCTCAATTACACACTGTGCTTTTACATATGGTCCTTGAGTTTAATGAAGTTAATTTAATCCGTTAATTCTTTAGGTATTTTTGGCAATTAACTTCTAATCCTTGATTTAAAAAATAGAAAACAAAATAATATGGCATAAACAGAACTCATCTCTTATCACTCTTCGATTCCTTGAAACCCAATGGTAAACCACCTTACACCACCACCCCTAAACACCATCATTCTTGATATCTTTCCCTTTAGCTACAAAATCAAATCTGTCAAATTCAAAGGTACTGTTTGGGATGATTGAAGGTTATGGTTCCTGCTGGAGTTCATAACTATGTAAAAAAGCAAACACACCTAAACAACAGATTATAATTGGGTTTTGACTATTTGCTTCTTGATTAGGCATCCAGAGGAAGAACAAGAGGAAGACTGAAATGTTTGAAGATCATTCTATGCCAATTGCCATAAAAGTTTGAAATCATTCTATCATCCCTTAGATCAACCCAGATGTCCTTCACCAAGAACCACAAAAGGCAGAATTCCTCGACAGTTCAGATTCGAGTAAAAGCAAATTGTTAGAAATGTCTTGATCATAATGCAATTCATCCTAAGCTTGGCATTACGAGCTTTAGTCAAGTACACCTATTCAAACTTTCCAATGTACTTGATGAAAAAGTTCATGGAATCAAAATGAGAATTGAGTAAAAATCAACATGTGAATTAAGTCACCGGTTGGTGTGTGATTTTAAAGTTTTAACTAACTAAAGGTGGTGCATCCCCGTAACGGGTATGTCTAACATCCGGCCCATTTTCAAACCATTAACCCAAACTCAAACTCATTTTGAAATTTCATACGATGAAAAAAATTCATTATTAAATTATTTATTCATTTTGATGAATCAAATACAATAAATGTGTAATTTAACCAATATTGTGAAATGTATTAATCAAATTTCATTTATTAGATCATTTAAACAACTTATAATAATTTCATGATTCATAGAATTTATTTTTATAAAGTTAATAAAATTTTAATCGCCATTTAAGGAACTACAGGGACTTGATTGTAATTATTTCAAAATAACCCAAACCACCCCCACCCGTCGACCCTTACTTGTCTCTCCGGCCGATCTCCGGCGGTTCTCCGGCGAACCATTCACACCCAAAACACTCAATTAAAATGCAATTAAACCGTTCTAAACCTATTTTGAACCTGTTTTGAACCAAGGACCCGTTTCAATTGAGCATATTCGGCAATTTTGGTGGTGAACTCGAACCGAGACACATCGATTCAACCTCACATTCGACCTTAGTCGAAACAGACCAAATAGAGTTAATTAAAAGCTTGAAACGTTTCTATCATCATTAGGAATTTAAATTCGTGAATAATTACAATTGAATTTACATTGTAACTCTCCAATCAAACCCGAAACAACCGAACTAGGCATTGAAATCAATTGAGTCGAAAGATATGAAATTAACCCTATAAAAGAGAAGTGAAATCATCTAATTTGTTCCATTGAACCTTCTGCAACTCCAATTTCAATCGAAATACACCCATTCACCCCTTTCGAACACCATTTTTACTTCAAACCTGCAACCTACTCGAACACCATCTTCTGAGCAATGTAATCAGCAATGGGTGGAGGGCTTTGAATCATAATCACTCTTAGAAGTTTCATACGAAATTAATTTGATTATAATCATTATTATCTCGAATCTCATTCCCCTCGAACACGACTGTTCTTATTTTCATCATCATTGATCTAGAACAAAATTAGGTAATTAATCATACCATTTTTAATTTTTTTTGCATTTTAAATTCTAGAAAAAATTAGCAATCTATTAAAAATTATTTTGTTAAGTAACTTTGAACTAAAAATTATTATCTAAATTCTAAAAATGATTAAAACATTTTAATTTTATATTTTGACTATTTAAAAATTATAAATGTTATAAACCTTATAAGTTCATTTATAAGTAGTAAAATTTATAAAAATTATTTTAAATCAAACCCAAAGTATTTCAAATCATTTTAATTCAATGTTTTTGCAAATCCTTCAAATAATAAATTAGTCCATTAGTTATCTTTTATCAAAGTTAAATAATTAATTATTAAATTAATTATTCCTCATACTTTAATACTCAAACATTATTTAGTCAAGTATTATAATACATATTAAAACCCTTGGTCGGTGACCAATGGTATATTTGGTATTTCCTTTAGTGATACGTGTTGTGTTCTCTGTAGTTCCACCGCGTCGCCTTCTATTATCTTTCATCCAACGGTTTGCTCCTCTGCTTCAGTGGGTGAATCGGAAGAAGGGAGGGAGACAACGACCTCTAGGCGGTGAAGATCTAGCTGGCTATCACGTGTTCAGCAGAGGGTGAATCTTCTTCTTCTTCATTGGCAATCTTAAATTCACCATTTTATTTTGAAAATTCTTGTAAACCTAAGTGGGTGCATCATCTCTCTGCCCTCTCTTTATGTTCTCTTCCTTCACTCGATTCCAAATCAATGTGTGGGCTATAATTTTGAACAAAAACTATTACAGCAGGATGCCCTCAAGGTAATAAATTCATCATTGAGATTACTTGTCTTTGGTCTATGTTTTAACTCTTTGGGATTTTGTTTTTTGGTGGTAGACTCATGGGTGGAGAGTCCATTTCAAATACATCATACATACATCATCATACATATCATCATACGTACATCGTCATACATAACATCATACATGCATCATCATACATCATCATACATAACCTCGTACATACATAGCCTACATCTTCAATCATCACTAGGCACTTACTCCGTATCCTTCCCGAATCCGGGACTTACTACGCGTCATCCTGGGCAGTAGCACTAACTGTCCCTCCAAGACCGTGGGGACTCATACTAGGACCTTATATAACGTGCCGAGTCTACAACCATACCTTAGACGTATAACACAACGTTATACCCAAATGGGTCATACATACATACGTCAGTAAACAAGTTTATATGTGTTCCAGCCCCAAAAAATCATTTAAAATCAGTAAATGAGGGGTCCTAGAACTCACCTGTGCTTGACAAGCAGCTTCTCAATCAAGCCTTAAAGACGCGGGTCACACTACACTGCCTGCAGATAAGTTAACACTCAAAAGAGTTAATTTCTGCCTAATTTCGCTACTAATTTCGCAGGTAGTTTCGCCCGTAAATTCGCCCGCAGTTTCGCCAGGCGAATTAGCAGTTTCGCTGCTAGTTCGCTGGACAGCATTCTGCCAGTTCGCTGGACAGATTCGCTACCTCGAGCGCCCAACTTTCGTTGGAATTCCCTAGTTTCGCAATATCTAAGGTCAACTTGGGCATTGGCATAGTCATCAGCGAAACTATAGTTTCGCTCAGGCGAATATGTAGTTTCGCTGCAGCGAAACTGTAACTTCGCTGTAAATCCTTCCAGTTTCGCTGGACGAACTTACAGTTTCGCTGGACGAGACCTTAAATTCGCAGAACGAGCTGAAATTTACGAATCAGCTCGTTTTAGCCCGAAAATCCAATCTTTCCACCCAAACCCTTGGATTATCACCCAGGAAGCTATATCTAAGCTCATTACACGTTTTCTTACCCTAAAACGTGTGTTTTGGGGTGATTTTTGCCCCTTAAAACCCAAAAAACCCCAAACTCGGGTTTTTTCACCAAATGCAGCAATTTAGATACGTTTCTTACTTTGATTCTTGTAGTTTATGAGTCCACAAACACCAGCCTTCGATTCTTGACCACCCGAGCTTCGATCCGGCACTTTCTCTCTCTACACTTTCTCTCTCTAGAATGGGCGTTTGAGTGAAAATGAGAGTTGCTCAGCTGATCCATCTATTTATATGCCCGGCGTTCCCGGACCCGAACTCGTTAAACTCGTGACCCGGAGGGTTAACTCGGTGTAATACCCGCAACCATTTTATATTCATTAAATGGTTTTCATCCGAGCCCATCACTACCATTTGACTCGATCAGAAAATTTTCCGGGCGTTACAAGTCCACCCCCATTATTTAGGTTTCGTCCCCGAAACCTGTTACTCTTCGAACAGATGTGGGTAATGCCGTCTCATCTTTTCTTCAGTCTCCCACGTAGAGTCAGATCCCTTCCTGTGCTTCCACTGTACGCGCACAAGAGGAACCACCTTCTTTCTTAGCGTTTTCTTTTCTATCAATGATCGCCACTGGTTGCTCCACATAGTTGAGCCGTTCGTCTACTTCGATATCCTCCAGCGGTACAACCATATCTTCATCGGCTAAACATTTCCTCAGATGAGATACGTGGAAGATCGGGTGAATTCCACTCAGCTCATCTGGTAGCTCCAGCCTATAGGCCACCTCTCCCACACGGGCGATAATTCGAAAAGGGCCTATATACCGCGGGCTCAGTTTACCCGCTTTCGGAACCTAATGATTCCTTTCCAAGGCGAGACCTTTAACATGACTCGATCACCGACCTTGAACTCTATCGGTCTTCGCCTCTTGTCAGCATACGACTTTGTCTGTCTTTTGCCGCCTTCATGAAGGCTTTGATCTTTTCTAACTTTTCAGTCGTTGCTTCTACTACCTCGACACCTCCCAGTTCCTTCTGCCCGATATCTCCCCAACATACGGGCGTACTACATTTTTACCGTATAACATCTCGTAGGGTGGCATGCCAATACTGGCATGGTAACTGTTATTGTACGAGAATTCTGCTAACGGCAGGTGATCGTCCCAACTTCCTCCAAAATCGATCACGCACGCCCGAAGCATGTCTTCGAGAGTGTTTGGATCGTCCTCTCAGACTGACCGTCTGTCTGAGGATGATATGCCGTGCTAATATGTAGCCTCGTCCCCATTGCATCATGAAATCTCTTCCAAAACTTGGAGGTAAACCGGGTGTCACGGTCAGACACAATAGACACCGGTATGCCACGACGAGCTACAATTTCTTTAATGAATAGATCCGCCAATCTTTCAGATGAATACGTCTCGCGGATCGGTAGGAAGTGGGCACTCTTCGTCAATCGATCAACTATCACCCATATAGCATCATACCCTTTCGGGGTACGTGGTAGTTTCGTGATAAAGTCCATGGTGATGTGCTCCCACTTCCACTCGGGTATATCCAAAGGTTGGATCTTCCCGTACGGTTTCTTGTGCTCTGCCTTTACCTGTGAACAAGTCAGGCACTTACTCACATATTCCACCACATCCCGCTTCATGCCCGGCCACCAATAGTCTTTCTTCATGTCTTGGTACATTTTGGTAGCACCGGGGTGAATGGAATATCGAGTCTTATGAGCCTCATCCATGATCTTTCCACGTAGATCCCCGTACCGAGGAATCCACACTCGCCCAAATCGGGTCTTAACACCAAGAGTGTTCTCACCCAGTTCTGTAACTAGACCTCTCATCCTTTCGGAGTTTAGACGATCTTCCTTCAAAGCCTCGTCTTGGAACTCCTTAACCTGCGTCATCACGTCAGAGGTCATAATCAGCTGGCAAGCCTTCACCGAATCGGCTCGGGCCTTTCCTTCTGGCTAGGGCATCAGCCACCACATTGGCTTTGCCCGGGTGGTAATGGATTTCACAATCATAATCTTTATCAGCTCCAACCACCGCCTCTGCCTCATGTTTAGATCTTTCTGCTCGAAGAAGTACTTCAAGCTCTTGTGGTCCGTGAAGATGGTGCACTTCGTCCCGTATAGATAGTGTCGCCAAATCTTCAACGCGAAAACCACCGCTGCTAGTTCTAGATCGTGCGTGGATAATTGACTTCGTGGGTCTTCAGTTGTCGAGACGCATAGGCTATGACCTTTCCGCGTTGCATCAATACGCAACCTAGCCAAGAATAGGATGCATCCGAATAGACCACCAAGTCTTCATTTCCCTCGGGCAATGTCAAGACAGGAGCTTGTGTCAGTCTCGTCTTCAATTCCTCAAAGGCATTCTCCTGTTCTCGGCTCCACACGAACTTTACATCCTTGCGAGTCAATTTTGTCAAAGTTGAGGCTACCTTGGAGAGTCTTGAATAAATCTTCTATAGTAGCCGCCAGCCCCAAGAAGCTGCGAATCTCGGTTGGCGTCTTCGGTGACTTCCATTGCATCACAGCCTCAACCTTTGCTGGGTCCACCATTATTCCTTCTGCATTCACTACGTGACCCAGAAATTGCACCTCGCGTAACCAAAAGGCGCACTTGGAGAACTTGGCGTACAATTTCTCCCTTCTCAACGTTTCTAATACTTCCCGGATGTGATCAGCATGCTCTGTCTCGCTTTTGAATAAATCAGGATATCATCGATGAACACAATCACTGATTTATCTAACATTGGCCGACACACTCGGTTCATCAAATCCATAAAAGCAGCCGGCGCATTGGTCAACCCAAAGACATGACAAGAAACTCGTAGTGACCATAGCGCGTACGAAAGGCTGTTTTAGGGATATCTTGCTCCTTCACCTTCAGTTGATGGTAGCCTGATCGAAGATCTATCCTTGAAAACCAACTGGCACCCTGAAGTTGATCAAACAAGTCATCGATCCTTGGTAAGGGGTATCGGTTCTTCACCGTCAGCTTATTCAGCTCGCGGTAGTCAATGCACATTCTCATACTACCATCCTTCTTCTTTACGAACAGAACCGGAGCACCCCAAGGTGAGATACTCGGTCGGATAAACCCCTTATCCAGCAGTTCCTGCAACTGCTCCATCAACTCTTTCATCTCCGTCGGAGCCAAGCGATATGTGCTTTTACGACAGGTTGGGCACCCGGTATCAGGTCGATCTGGAACTCGATCTCTCGGTCAGGTGGCAAACCCGATAAGTTTTCTGGAAACACATCTGGAAAGTCACACACCACTGGTACATCGCATAGCTGTGGTGTTGGCGTCTCTACATTCTTTACATAACATAAGTAGGCGCTACATCCGCGCCTCATACACTTTCCCACCACCGCCATCGAGATCACTTGGGAATCGTCGTAACTCGATCGCCATATATTGTCACCGGACTTCCGTCGGTCGCCGTCAGTCTAATCATCTTCTTCGGCACACGATATTCGCTTCGTAGGTGCTAACCAGTCCATTCCTAACACTACATCAATCCTCCTAGAGGCATCACATGTAACATGGTAGCAAACCTATGGCCCTCTAGTTCTATGGTACAGCCCTCTATCACATCCGTAACCCTAGTGGACTTACCAATAGCGGTTTCTACGTCAAAGGACTTATCAAGGCATTTACTCCTAACAGGCAGTTTAGCACAGAAGGTAGTAGAAATAAAACTCCTACTGGCACCCGAATCAAATAATACAGAGGCTAAAATTTGGTCTATTAGGAACGTACCGGACACAACATCAAGGTCCGTTCTAGCCTCCTCCTGCGTCATGGTGAACGCCTAGCCTTTGCCCTCGGTGCTTCTCCTCCCGTCTTTTTCTCCCCTGAGCCCTCAGCCCTCGGCTTTTTGCAATCTCTGCTCATATGACCACTTTCCCCACAGTTAAACACTTGCCCATCCGGCAATCCTTGGCCATATGCCCAGTCCTCCCACACTTGAAAGCAGATGTGGATCCCCACTTGCACTCCCCCGTGCTCTTTCCCACACTGTCCCACTTCCTCAACCCTGCTCCCTTCACGACCACTCGGCGGTCGTCTACTCTTGGCTTCTTGTTACTTGTCGGGTATCACCTCGACCAACTCTTTCCCTGCCAACTCTTCTCTCCACCTGCCTTCTTCCCACCTTCAGCCTTCACCACGCAGCCCGCTCATCGTACAACCTTCCCGCCAAATCCACCACCGACCTGAAAGTACTCGGTGTCGACGCGAAATCAAGTGCCAACGAATTTCGGCTGGCAACCCCTGAATATACCGGTTGATCTTTCGGGACACGGCGTCACCTGCTCGCACCATCGCGCCATATCATTGAACTTGGCGGTGTATTGTTGGTGGGTCATCGTCCCTGCCTCCAGCTGCAGAAACTCTCTCTCAACTCGGTCCATTTCCCGTCGCGGACTAAATTCCTCGATCACCATCCTCTTCAGTTCGGACCATTTCATTTTCCCAATGTCCCTGCTGCTACCCTCGGCCTGGACATATTGTCCCCACCAGCACAACGCCGTCCCCGTAAACGAGTGGGTAGCAAACTTCACCTTTTTTATCCTCCTGGCAATCGCTGATATCGAGGACCGCCTCCATTTCCCTCACCCATTGGTGAGCATCCGCAGCCGTACCCGAACCATTAAAAGTCGGGGGCTTGCACCTCATAAATTTCCCATAGTCACAACCCCGGCTGTCTCCCGTACCTGTTCTTCCTCCTCCTCCTCCTCTTCATCGTCAGAAAGAACCGTTTCCGGCTCTTGTTGCTGCTGTGTCTACCTGAGGATCGATTCGTCCCTCGCCTCTCATCTTCGCGTACAGCCTTTATCACCTCGGACACTACAGACGGCAAAATCGTCTTCATGACCTGGTGCCCTCCTCAACCACTGCCTCTTTCACCGAGGCCTCAAATCATCACTCATCTCATCCACTCCCTCCGGAGGAGTAGTATTAGGTTCTTCAGGAACCTTTTCTCTTGTCTAGGCCTTCCTCTTGTGGCTCGTGGTTCCGCCCACTTCCGCCACTGCCTCCACCAAGTGGGCTTTAGATGATCTACCACCGACCATCTTCTATCTCACACTGAAAGGTTCAAATACCAACACGGTCATTCAAGGAAATAGCTCGTTTATGTCAAGTACAGTAAGTTGCTAATTACAGTGGCCAGTTTGATTAGTCACTTACTCTACTTTTCGCATCCCAAGCATTACCCTTACTGACTACATCAGTATCTAAATCTAACAGCACACATAAACAATATTACACGCGCACGTAAATTTGATTATCATTAAGAAAATACCTGATGGCACGCAGCTACTCAGATGGCATTCATCCCCTTTCTGTCCCATTTCTCAGTTTAAGTTTTAGGTTTATTTTGAAAATTTACCCATTTTACTTAAACTTTTGCTCTGATACCAACTTGTAAGGCCCCGTTCCCGGCACCTCACAGTTGGTCGTCATTACCCATAAAACATACATTTAATATAACTTAATAAAAACCATGCAGCGGAAACTTTGAATTTACTATAAATGCTTTTGCAAGTAATACAACACCCATTACAAAATATCGTTTGTTTGCATTACAATACAAAAACATTAACAAAAGAATGCCATCCCAAAAGAGCTGAGTAGCCGCCTCGTGCCATCCCCAGCAACGCTACCTGCCAACTGGAACACATAAAAAGTCAGCGTGCTGAGTGAGTTCTAGTTTATAATAAACATACTTTGTTTATATTAAACCGTTCATTCTTTACACGTGATCATACATCGTACATACATGTAGATAATATCTTTTATCTCATTCGTTCATTCGTTCGTTCATCATACATCGTTATCTTTCACTTCTCGTTTAGGTCCTGTCAGGCTTTACCCACTTCATGGCACGCAGCCATGATTACTGTGGTCGAATGACAAGGACCCCGTTACATCTTTTCTTGCACATTGGATATCTTTTGTACCACTACCATCTGCTATACCCCGAACGTTATTAGCTACCGGGCCGAAGTCATTAAATGAACAGCAAAACGTATGCCACGGTACTAGAGGTAAGCGGTAGGGATACCATACATATGGTCAATCACTAAGAAGGACCCGTTAAACTTATCCAATGTCTGCAAGTCGTCTTTTGTTAGTCTGTTCGTTAATGCATGTATTCATCATCTTTTAATCATTCGTTCATTCATTAATACATGTTACATCTTTTCTTGCACATTGGATATCTTTTGTACCACTACCATCTGCTATAACCCCGAACGTTATTAGCTACCGGGCCGAAGTCATTAAATGAACAGCAAAACGTATGCCACGGTACTAGAGGTAAGCGGTAGGGATACCATACATATGGTCAATCACTAAGAAGGACCCGTTAACCTTATCCAATGTTTGCAAGACATCCTTCGTTCGTTCGTTCGTTAATGCATGTATTCATCATTTTTTTTGAATCATTAGTTCATTCATTAATACATGCATTCGTCATCGGTTCCTCTTTCGTTATCTTTCACTTTACGTACATAATACTTCATTCGTTCGTTCATTAATACGTAAAGCCATGGATATATATTCATACATTATGATAAGGAACACACAATCATACATACATCATCATACATATCATCATACGTACATCGTCATACATAACATCATACATGCATCATCATACATCATCATACATAACCTCGTACATACATAGCCTACATCTTCAATCATCACTAGGCACTTACTCCCGTATCCTTCCCGAATCCGGGACTTACTACGCGTCATCCTGGTGCAGTAGCACTAACTGTCCCTCCAAGACGTGGGGACTCATACTAGGACCTTATATAACGTGCCGAGTCTACAACCATACCTAGACGTATAACACAACATTATACCCAAATGGGTCATACATACATACGTCAGTAAACAAGTTTATATGTGTTCCAGCCCCAAAAATCATTTAAAATCAGTAAATGAGGGGTCCTAGAACTCACATGTGCTTGACAAGCAGCTTCTCATCAAGCCTTAAAGACGCGGGTCACACTACACTGCCTGCAGATAAGTTAACACTCAAAAGAGTTAATTTCTGCCTAATTTCGCTACTAATTTCGCAGGTAGTTTCGCCCGTAAATTCGCCCGCAGTTTCGCCGGGCGAATTAGCAGTTTCGCTGCTAGTTTCGCTGGACAGCATTCTGCCAGTTTTGCTGGACAGATTCGCTACCTCGAGCGCCCAACTTTCGTTGGAATTCCCTAGTTTCGCAATATCTAAGGTCAACTTGGGCATTGGCATAGTCATCAGCGAAACTATAGTTTCGCTCAGGCGAATATGTAGTTTCGCTGCAGCGAAACTGTAACTTCGCTGTAAATCCTTCCAGTTCGCTGGACGAACTTACAGTTTCGCTGGACGAGATCTTAAATTCGCAGAACGAGCTAAAATTTACGAATCAGCTCTTTTTAGCCCGAAAATCCAATCCTTTCCACCCAAACCCTTGGATTATCACCCAGGAAGCTATATCTAAGCTCATTACACGTTTTCTTACCCTAAAACGTGTGTTTGGGGTGATTTTTGCCCCTTAAAACCCCAAAAACCCCAAACTCGGGTTTTCACCAAATGCAGCAATTTAGATACGTTTCTTACCTTGATTCTTGTAGTTTAGGAGTCCACAAACACCAGCCTTCGATTCTTGACCACCCGAGCTTCGATCCGGCACTTTCTCTCTCTACACTTTCTCTCTCTAGAATGGGCGTTTGAGTGAAAATGAGAGTTGCTCAGCTGATCCATCTATTATATGCCCGGCGTTCCCGGACCCCGAACTCGTTAAACTCATGACCCGGAGGGTTAACTCGGTGTAATACCCGCAACCATTTTATATTCATTAAATGGTTTCATCCGAGCCCATCACTACCATTTTGACTCGATCAGAAAATTTTCCGGGCGTTACATTCTTAAACTAATTATTAAAACCCTCATTCATATCTGGTCCGTCAATCGTTATTATTCTAACAAAAAAATATCAAACCTTAGGTTGAATCTTGAGGAATATTTGATTGTGTTGGTTTATCTTTTATGTTACACTATTGCATTATAAGTCTTGACATTGTCATTTGAATTGAAACGTTTTCAATTATTTAATCAATCTATATATGTATTCAAACCTGTATTTACTCACCGGCTAATTCGTTAGTTGACTCGTTACTTTCTCACATGATTTCAAGAATGTAGATTAGTGGACTTCTTCATACTCATTTAGGACTTGAACCTAGTTTTATTAAAGGTTTTTGTTATATTTATTTGGATTATTGTTTAATTGTAATTTATCATTTGATTAGTATCATTCAACAAAATGATATTTAATTATTTCAACATATTTACTACCATGTGCTATGAGCAATCGAATCACATTCGTTCGCCCCGATGATTCCGCCCTCGGTTGGGTTGTGACAGTATGATTGTTGTTTGGGATCAAGTGACCATCAAAGGACATTTTTCCGAGTTATCATCGGTTTCCTTTGTCACCAGTTATTGTGTTGTCGGCGTTTCTAACCGATAGATTATGGGTTAAACTCTCTAATTCATTTCTAACTTGGATAAAGATGGAGTTGTAGCGCGAGAAACGATCACAACTTTACTCTAGCCTTCTTTATTGGTATGTCTTCTTCCCAATAGAAAGAGGGGAACATGGAATTGAACTAATAATTTTAATTTGTTAAAAGTTAATATTACCAAATTGCCTCTGTATTTAACAACAATATTTAACAATGTTAAAGCATTGGACCAATGATGAAAGCAAATACTACAATTGGGGATCAAATCCGTAAAATGTAAAGTTTAGGGATTAAATTCAAATATGTTTTAAATAGCAGGGACATCCATGTAATTTACTCTTTAAGGATTCTTCGTGTATTTTGAAAAGTTCATAGATTTAAAATACTAAAATTGGGTTAAAAGATTTTTCTTTAAAAATAGAAAACTAATGTTTATAAACAGATTTTAAGCTACTAAAATCCAGTTTTTTAATAGTTGGTGCCCACCCCAAAAACTTTTAGCAATCAAACTTGGATAGGCCAAACATAAACCTAAAAAAACAACATTAAATATTCATACTATCTTTTCAAAAAGTAATTACTATTTTATTCGTTGAGTTTTGTTCAAAGTAACCATTTTAATGAAAAAGTTTATCTATAACCTTTATAATCCAATAGTTTTATTTTTGTAACAATTTTTATTCGTTCTTTTAACATTGTTAAACTTGTTCTGCATGTTAAGTAAGTGTAAGAGAACTATAGTGCCCCTAATAGCATAATAAACATTAAACACATACCCTACCCTATCCCTTATTTCTTAACATTTTCTGTCTTCTCTCTAGGGGTATGCAAGAAACCTAAATAATCGAACCATAACCGAAATAACTGACGTAACCGAACAAAAAAAACCAAAACCAATAAGAAACCGGTGGTTTGGTTTGTTAATTTTTTAAAAACTAATTTTTTCGGTTCGGTTTCGGTTTTGCTTGTAACAGAAACCGAAAAAACCAAACCGAAACCATAAAACCGAACTTGTGAATTTAGTGGTGTACTCATACATTTATAAACATGACTAGCTTATAAATTACTTATTTAACTTATGCTACCTAAATAGATAGATATTTAGGTTTCTAGAATATTTAAACTTTTTTCATTGGTAGATTAAATTGTTTTATTAAATTTTTTATTATTGTATTTTATTAATTATAATTAATTTTAATATCATGTAATTTATAAAAGTATATAATTATATTTAAAGATCAATAAAATAATATAAGCCCAAAGTTTTAGCTAAAATTAATTACTTTGAACCAATTTTTTTGTAAAAAAAAGAAGCCTAAAAATACAACAAAAAAATTGAAAACCAAAACTGAAAAATCGAAACCGAATAGTTTTAAAAATCTAGAAACCGAAATATCGGTTTTTGGTTACAGTTTTAAGTCAAAACCAAAGCAAACCGACCATGCATACTCTTACTCCTCTCTACTCTAACCATCACCGGATGAACCAACATCCACTATCGTTTGAAGCCACCGACATCTAAGCAACCGCCACCTCTTTCTCTCTCTCTCTCCAATCTCCCTTCTCCCATCTATATCTCTCATCTCACAGTATCGTCTCCTATGAATCGCTCACCATAGTATCACTACCATCACCGACGAACTCCCCTTACCGCTAATTGTGACCAAACGTCAATAATCGTCTCTTTCAATTTATGCTTCCATTTGTGGTTTCTATACCGAGGAATATTTTGAAATGGTGGTGGATGAAACACCTATGGTGATGATGATGGCTTATTATGTAGATGTGTATATTTCAGTTTAGGATTTGTGCAACCGTTGGTGATTTAAGATGTTAACGATGATGATGGGTGAAGGAAGAGGGAAAGAGAAAGAGATGGATGGATAGAGAGGGGGAGAGAGGGAGAGAAAAAGATTATTTGGAAAAAATATATTTTTAATTTCTCAAAATTCTGTGCTAGAAGGGCTCTGTGATATTTTTACATTGATTTAACGTAACAACACTAACGAGATTAACGAACTGGATGAAATGTGTTAGAAAAACGAAGTTTAAAGTTTTCAACAAATATCAAACAAATTCTCTAAATCAAAATTCGAATTCAATAAAATAATCCTAAAAAAGAGGTATGCAAGCAATTAATTATAAAACTAAAATCAACTATGTACCAGGTATACAGTTCCATAAGAATAAGATTAGTATTTTAATAAATTTAAATGTTTAAATAGTAACATGATTCCCTTGTTTTATTCACAAAATATAATCAATTCAAAAAGCTCATCATCATGTGGCAAATTCAACATAAAATTACAAGCATGACGAAGTTTTCGACGACTATTCGACTTCAACGATTCATTGACATTTATACCGATTTCCACCCTTCATTCCTTCGTCAATCTCCTCTCCACACACTTGATTTCAATCAGGTACACCCATTTCACTTCATTCTTACATTACATCTTGCAATCTTGATCATTCTCTGTGTTTTTGCGTCTCATTTGATGATAAATCATCTTAATTTCCAACTAATTTTGTGATTTTAAGTGTGTTCAGAGATGAGTGTGGTCGGATTCGACATTGGGAACGACAATTGTGTCATCGCCGCTGCAAAACGTGGTGGGGTTGATGTGCTGTTGAACAATGAATCGAAGCGTGAGACACCTGCTGTTGTGTCGTTTGGTGAAAAGCAACGGTTTTTTGGTTCTTCAGGTGCTGCATTTGCTGGTGCTAATTTGAAATCAACTGTTTCTCAGATCAAGAGGTTGATCGGAAAGCTGTATAAGGAGGTGGAGCAAGAGCTTAAGCTGCTGCCGTTGGTCACCTGTGAGGGCCCTCGAGGTGGTGTGTTGATTGAGTTCGAGTATTTGAAACGGAAATGGAGGTTTACTCCGGTGGAGATTTTGGGGATGTTGTTCAAACATTTGAAACAGATCACCGAGGAGAATCTTGAATCTGATGTTGGTGATTGTGTGATTGGGATTCCTTCGTATTTTACGGATTTGCAGAGGCGTATGTACCTTGACGCTGCGTGTATCGCTGGTTTGAAGCCTTTAAGGTTGATGCATGATGGTACTGCCGTTGCTTTAGGTTATGGTATGTACAAGACTGATCTGTGCAGCTCTGGAGCCACTAATGTTATGTTTGTCGACGTTGGGCATTGTGACACGCAGGTGACCGTTGCAGCTTTCGAGGAAGGAGGGATGAAGATACTGTCCCATTCTTTTGATCAGAACTTGGGAGGTAGAGATTTTGATGAAGTTTTATTCAAGCATTTTGCAGCACATTTCAATGAGAAATACAAGATTGATGTTTATTCCAATGTGCGCGCTTCTGTAAGGCTTAGGGCGTCGTGTGAGAAGGTGAAGAAAGTTTTGAGTGTGAATGCAGAAGCACCGCTTAGTGTTGAGTGTCTGATCGGGGATACGGATGTGAGTGGGTTGATAACCAGAGAAGAGTTTGAGAAGTTGTCGTCTAGTCTGTTAGACAGGCTTATTGTTCCTTGCAGGATGGCTTTAAAGGATTCTGGTTTAAGTGTTGATGAGTTATATACTGTTGAGCTTGTTGGTTCTGGTTCACGCATACCAGCTATAACAAGAGTTTTAACTTCGGTCTTGGGAAAAGAACCAACGAGAACACTAAATGCTAGCGAATGTGTTGCTAGAGGATGTGCGCTTCGTTGCGCAATGCTTAGCCGCAATATCCGAGTGCGCGACTATAAGGTCTGTTTTTAACGCGCTGCTGCTCAGCTCTCCTTGTTTTAATAGGCTTATTATGTTGCTGAAGGTTTATGTTATGTTTTCTTCTTGTTTGCAGATTGAGGATTACTTTCCATACTCGATAGTAATTCCTACACCACAAGGTGAAACTATGCTCTTTCAAAAAGGCAGTTCATTTCCAAAACAGCAGACATTGGATCATGATAGAAATATTCCATTTTATTTTCAAGTGGCATACAGAAACGAGAGTGATTTCCCTGCAGGAATATCACATATAGTAGGCCATTTCGGGGTAAGAATTTACTATTTGTTTGCTTGGGCATGTTATAAAATTGCATTGCGTGCTCATAGCTTGACATATGTTTTAAATATTCTTTTAGATCGGTTCGCCTGAACTCTCTGATGCAGAAACAGTGAATGTCAAATTTAGTGTGAGGCTTAGCTACCATGGAATTATTGAAATAGATTCAGCAACAGTAAGTATTGCTTATCACCCTGATGTTGAACATGGATATATTGAAAGCACTTTGATATTATCCTTAATTCTGCTTGTGGTTTCAGGCCTTAGAAGATCAACATGCATATTCTTACGTACTGAGGTTGGGGGCCGGCAGTCGGATGGTGAGTCTTCCAGTTACCAAGAATGTTGATGTCTCGACAACAGATGATGAGCTGCATGAAGCTAAAAAGATAGAAAAGATGTTGACAGAACAAGATATAAAGGCGGAGGAAACTAAGGATCAAAGAAACACACTCGAGTCATTCGTCTATGACACTCGTAGCAAGGTGCTTGTTTAACTATAATATCTACATAAAGTTGTCAGTTGACTTCTCGGATTTCATATAAATTGATAGAATTTGTGTACTTTAGCTTTCTGGTGCCTATCAGAAGTTTGCCTCCGATTCAGAGAAGGAGGTACTTACTAAGAATTTGCAAAAAACCGAAGACTGGCTATATGAAGACAGTGATGATGAATCTGAACAAGACTATAGTGGGAAACTCAACGAACTCAAAAAGGTGTTTATAAATGCAACTTTTATGCTGTTAATCTTGTTGTATAACATCCTTTGTTTTTGTAGTTGTTAGAGCCTATTGAAAATAGATACAACGAAGAAAATGCTATAGCAAAAGCAACAAAAACTCTACAAACCTGTATCGCAAAATATCAGTCACGTGCTGAATCACTGCCAGCTGGCAAGAAAGAGAAGGTAAAAAATGAATGTACTAAAGCTGAGCAGCAGCTTACTAAAGCTCACTCTCAGAAGCATTCATCTTCAAAGGCCTTGTTAACTGAAATCAACCGCATTACAGAATTGGTTGAGAGGTTAGTTTTGACCGACACTTTTCTTATGTAGGATTGATTGTATTTTGATCTTGGATCAAACTGAACCTACAAATTATCTGCTTTTCACATTACTTGCTACTTATGCTGTCATTTGTTTCAGTATTTGCGAAAGCATAATCAAGTCCAAACCTTCATTCTCAAGGCGTGAGGAACCTGTGGACTTTGAAAATGCTAGGGCGAAAGCAGCAAAACCTCTGAAAACTTGTATTGCAACCTATTCTTCGCGTGCTGAGTCACTACCAGCTGACAAGAAAGAGAAGGTATAATCTAGCCTTTATTCTTTCGGGTCTTCTTAATGCACGAAAAAGAGTACTCCCCACATACTGTATAACTAGGTGGTTGTTGTTTCTTGATGTTTAATTTGAATTCCAGTTAATTTTTTTATTCTGTCAGCTTTCATAGCAACTAGTTGGGGAATTGTTGTTACAATAACTTTTCATTAATGGTCTAAAATATAGCACAAACAAAGGGGAATATTTAAGTTTAAGTTATGATATCAGTCCTCAGATGTCAAAGTAACTCACTCTCTTTTTGGCAGGTACATAATGCATGCAGGGAAACAGAGCAGTGGCTTATAGAAACTGTCTCTCAAAAAATTTGTCTCTAAAGACCTTGTCAACTGAGGTTAATCGTGCTATGGAAACTTTTGAGAGGTTAGTTTTAATCAACTTGTTTCTGATGTAGGATGTATTGTATTTGATCTTGAGTAATGCGAACTGAATCAGCTACAACTGAAGTAAAATTATAGGTAGAGCTCTAAGCATGATAATTGACTTGAATAGGAATTCAACCTGATCTCAAAGTTGCTTTTAGCTGATAACTTGTGTCTTTAGGAAATACAATTTACAAATCATCTGCTTTTCACATTACTTGCTACTTATGCTGTCAACTGGTGTTCAGATATTGCCAAAGCATTATCAAGTCTGAATTTTCATCCCCAAGGCCCGAGAAACCTGTGGATTCAGACCTAAGGCACCAAAACGTGGAACAGGACCAAAAGGACCAACCTGTGGATTCTGAAGATGCGAGGACAAAAGCAACAAAACCTCTGCAAGACCGTTTTGCAAAATATCGTTCGCATGCTAAGTCACTTCCAGCTGACCAGAGAGAGAAGGTAAAAACAGTTACTCTCCACGTCCCATATAGCCTAATTCTTAGTGTATTCTGTATGAGTATTTTAAATTGTGGTCACATTTTTTTATCATGTCATCTTTCATCACAGGTAGTTGTGGAATAGTTGTTACATATACTTCTATTTGATGGATATAATATAATGCAATTAAAGGGGAATGTTTATTAAGTATCAATTATGATATCAGTCTTTTGCTGTCAGAGTAACTTGCACTCTTTTTCACAGGTTAACGATGTGGGTGCTAGAGCTGACATTTTCTTCAGACAATGTGAGAGGATAATCCAAGGCAACCCTTCATCCTCAAGGCATGAGGAAACCGTGGACTCAGACCAAAGGGACCACCTTATGGACATGGGTCAAGGTGAAAACTCTGTGGAATCGGACCCAAGGGACCAACCAATGGAAATTGACTAAGGTGATTAATCTGTGGGCTCGAACAGAAGGGACCCACACAACGACAGTGAAGTTCATAAATAAATCTTTTTAGATTGGTGGAATCAAACACTATATTCAGGTTCCATGCTACTATTTTATGATCTTCAAACACATATTTTGTAAACTTGATTGTGCATCTTTCTCAGCAATTGTTGTGTTTTTATATTTTTTTTAAACTTTATGTTTTTTTTTCTGTAAAAGTTTACCAACTCAAGTGACGTATTCAATAAATAAACAAACCAAATAAGCTTATCTCTAGTAATACCCTGCTCATAAAAGATGTGACGTATTCAACAGCTTTACATAACTCGAATTGGATTACCAAATCACCATTTGCATGAATGTTTTATTAGAAATTCCATTGGCAGAAACATTAATACAAGAAATACAAAATATAATTTACTCATTATTGGGCATGAATGATTGCATCTAAATCAACTGATCCGTTGACTAATTAGGATATTGACTTTGACTTTCTTTCATTCCTTCAAAAAGGCCTCTTTGTTTGCTTTCCATTTATCCAACCGTTTGTTGGTTATTTCCACCTGGTTTTTTGCAATTTCCTACCAAAGATTAGTTTGTTATCTAAGAAACACAAAATTTCAACCGCAAATTTGATTTATAGTACCTCTTTGTTCCAGTCTGTATGAAATGTTGACCATAGTAAAATGAAGGTTTGCATCGCGGTTCCTCCAATCATTCCTGACCATATTCCCTATTAAGATGCGATGAATTGTATGTGATTTTTTGAAAAATACAGAATAGATAATCGCATTATTATAAATAGTACCTTGACTCCAAGTTTGAAATGGAAGCCAAGAACAAACCCGAGGGGTATGCCTACAATGTAATAGCATCCGATGTTCACATATGCCACATAAGCTTGCCATCCGCACCCGACAGCCACACCTTTGATAAAAACATCATACACGTGAACATGCATCGGTTTTCTATCTATTCAGGATGACTGATGACCATGCAAATAATCACATGTACATACATACCTGATAAAACAGGTTGTATGCCATTAAGAATGATTGTTATGGCCAATAATGGGCAAAGCTCAGAGACTGCATTTGCAACAGTTTCACCACTAGTGAACGCGTAGCTAATAACATGTCGTACCGACAAAACAATCACCGCTTCGACTAGCGCGATGAGAAAGGAGACGGTAGTAACTGTTAACACCGAGAAGGCTGCGGCTTTAGGGTTTCCTGCGCCAAGTTCGTTTCCAACTCTAACACTAGCAGCTGCATTGAACCCAACTGAGACCATGAACAGTAACCCATTGACACCCATACTGCATAAATTAATTACAAAATAATAATAAAAACCATTTATTTCAATAATAAATATGAAAGAAAATGTAATAAAGATAAGGTCCTAATAAGGGCCTCTGGACCGTTGGTCCATTTGATCAGTACTGCTGAAATTTTATGGGCCGGTCTATTTAAAATGGGCCCAAAATAATAAAGATGACAGTGCAATTGAATACTTGACTAACCAAACCGAAAGTGCATCCAATGCTAGCTGAGGCCTGAGGGTTCTCAAGCAACCCTGCAATCAACACCAATATCTGAAAATACCATGTCTCCAAACACAACATCACGGCCGACCCGCTTGACAGTTTTACGAACTCCCATAGACCGCCAAACGCCCTCGAGCTGAACCCGGTCCATGTTGCCCGGCATCTACGGCTGGTCACGATGTAAACAAACTGACCAACCACTATAACCCACCATGAAAAACTTAGGGTCAATGAAGCCCCTATCAAGCCCAACCCTAACCTGTACACCATGATCCAAGAAAGGATCATGTGCACAATTAGGGTTCCGGCTGATATGTAAGCGCTTGGCGCTACAACACTTTGGGCTTGAAGGAACTTTTGTATAGGAAAGTTCATAGCATACGCGAATACTTGAGGAATGAGCCCGTAGACAAATAGTGCTGCGGCCGATGCCACTGTTGGCGATTGGCCGAGTAAAAGTAAAATCGGTTTAGAAAGCACGTATACTATAGTGATCGGTATGGCTGTTAATAAGAGAACTATTGCGGATCTTTGAAGGTATACTCCAAGCATATCGTATTTATGCGCCCCGTATGCTTGACCGCATAGCGTCTCCACGGCGCTACCCATCCCGAGCTATAATCACATATACGAGCATGTGTCAAATCATTAATCGACGAGGTGATCGATTATAGTCATAAGTCAAAAACTCACCATGAGGCCATAAGCAAAGAGTTGAATCCCTTGGTTACCGAGGGAGGCCGCGGCGAGCTCGAGGTTTCCAAGATGGCCCGAAAAGATTCTGGTGGATATAGACATAGCAATGTTGATCAAGTAAACCATCACGGCCGGTGCAGCCAACTTGTACAGTAGATTAAGTTCTATCCTAGACGCCGCAGCAAGCCGCCTGATCAATGGGCTCTCGGGGTCGGAAAGCACCCTCTCCAGCTCCGCACTGCCGCCATGGCTGGCGGCAGACGATGAACTTGCTGCACAATCTTGAACGGGTTCTAAGAGGGGATGATGTAGTTCATTTGTTTGGGACTCCATTTTTATAAAACTGGATGCAGGCCAGTTAGCTTTCACTTGTATCTTCATATATATGCACCACCATCAGGATATCATAATGTCGATTCTATTTTCACAACAAGACCAGACATTAAACCGGCCGTTTTAACTGAGTCAACGTGTCTTACTTAATTTAAGAACCGGAACTGGATGATATTATAAAATCGTCCTTATAGTATAGTGAAATTATTTTATTTGAAAATGATAAATAATATAATAATAATAAAAATGTTAGAATTGAAACAGTACCTTTCGCATGTTCCATCTTACCATGACACCAAACAATTCAATCTAATAATTGATGTTCTATATTTATATTTGGATTATTATATTTTAACAATCCTAACTTTTATATATCAAACGAGATTAATCTCAGCTTATGAAATGTTTGCAAACACTCCTAAATTTAAGATTATTTTCTTCTAACGATCCTTTACTAACTGAGATTTAACACCTTAAATTTTTTTGATGAAATGAGATCAACTTTGAGCCGTTTTTCAACTCCGTCCCCCTCCCAGGTCCGTTTTTGGGTGTCTAGTGTAACATCTCGTATTTACGTTAAAAAAAATAGTTTTGTTAATAATAAATAATAAAATAATAATAATAAATAATAATAATAATAATAATATTAGTTAATTATAAAAATAATAACAATAACTAATAATAATAATAATAATAATAATAATAATAATAATAATAATAATAATAATAATAATAATAATGACTTATAAAAATTATTTAAATTAAATAAAAAAATGATTAGAACTTAAATTAATTTCAGGGGCAATTATGTAAATTCTGAAACTTGAATTTAATGTTTCTAGCATAAAATAATAGAAATGAAAACTTCAGGGATTGAACTTGCAAATAACCCAAACCACCCCCTTTCCCTTTCCCGCTCGTTTTTCCGGTCACCGGACCGGCGGTCTCCGGCGAGCCCAGGACATCAAAAACCAGTCGATTTTTACCAAATCAAATATTACCGACAGTATCACGTGGTAGCTTCGAACCTAACACCCCAAAACAATTTAAAAATGGAGTGGATTAGTGCGATCCCGAATCTTTCCAATTTCGGTCACCTTTTACAGACAAATCGATCGCACTCACTTGCAATAATGCAAATTAACTAATCAAAAGATCGTTTATATGATTTCTTAACTAATGGCACTTCGAATTGCATCTGAAAAACACGATTTCTTCGCATTTGATTATCACTTTCATCTTCGACCTGCAACTTAGTCGAGCTATACCTTCCGGGAACTCTAGACCGAAATTGGTTAAGGGCTATACTCTATACCATCATTATAAGCTTCCCATGTGATCAATTGAACCAACAACATCATTTAAACCACGATTGGACGTTCTTGGTCGCGACTCGTCTGCAGCTTAACACCATCAATTCGAACATAATCATGTAAGTTATACATATCATTATAATCGATTTAACATGGGGAAACAAAGCCCTAATGTTGATTGGATTAAATCGCACGAATTGATGTTCAATTTTGGATTCAATCGTTCTAGGGTTCTTGGTAATTTGGGGGATTTGATAATTGATGCTTTTAAATATTTAAGTTGAACTTTTAACCAGATCGGGCTGTAGCCCAACTGGTAAGTGACAAGCTTTCTGGCTAAGAGGTCCCGGGTTCAAACCGGCCTCCGCCATATTTTTGTTTTAATAAGTTTTCTTAATATTTTTTTATTATTTATTCAGAAAATTAATGTTATATTGTTAAATCATAATAAAAATTATTTTGTTAACTAAATTATTTCAGAGAATATTAAGTTAATTTTTTAAAAGGTTTTATAAACTTATAATTTATAAATTTAATAAACTTTTAAAGAATGAAAAGGTTATAAAATATTATTAAGTATTTATATATTACAACTATAACATAGTCCAAACTTGGATTATTTTCAAAACACTTCAAACCTACATATTACAAATACTTTAAATGTTTAATCATAAATAATTATTTAATATTTAAATAATTAATTATCCATTTAATCATGTCATGTCATATTTAGTTTATATTCTCTAAACTTTTTATTTGAACTCTTGAAGCCTATAACACAATATATTATACTTCATTTTTATTACTAAAATCTCGTATTATAAGATTTTTATAATAAATAATTTTAAAAGTTCAAAACTTTATAAAATGATTTTAAATAATTTTAAAGTCATAATTAATTCTCTTTATCAAATAATTAATTATTAAATTAATTATTTCTTTTCAAACTTAATTTCTATTAACTTAAATTGTTGAGACCTTTTTAATCATTCTTGGACTTAATTGATTTATAATATCTTTATTAACCCAAAACGTAAATGATTCATTATTTTATTTAATTATTTAAACCCCCAAATCCTAATTGAAACCCTAGTTTATGTCTAACTATTAACCTTATTAATAAACATAATCTTGGAAGCAATACATTTAGGTAACTCGTAAAAGAAATCGTTGGAGCCTCGTTTAAATTCTTATCATCACCTTATATATATCAAGTGAGTATTTCCATACCCCTTTTTCTTATTTTCACACTTTGGGGTGAAACATGTTAACTTATATCATTGCACTTGTAAACTTATTCGAGACTTGTAAACTTTATGGCAATTTACTTAAAGTTGTGGTTAGTTGAACTTTTGTGGTTACCATGTTATGGCGTTATATGTACAATCATTAACTATTGCTAGCCCAGCGAAGTCATAGATCTATGGGTAAGACAAGCCTGCTTGGTTGATCCAAGTACACTTAGTTGATCGTATATACTTATAACTTGGTTGGTCCAAGTACACGTTTGAGACTTGTAAAACATTGTCGAGGTTTGATTGTTGTATTGTTCATAACATCCCTAATCACTTTATTCACTAACTTATAACTTGAATTGTCATCTTTTATATATACTTATGTATTGAAAACTGTGGAATGCTCTCCAACATTTCTATGTTGACCTTTTATTTTTAACATGTTTCAGGCAATAACGTTATGTGGCTGTGAACAATCGCATTCCTCACATCTCGACGTTTCCGCCGTCAAGGTTGGGGTGTGACAGATTGGTATCAGAGCCCATAACTATAGGGATTTAGGTTATTAGAAATGGTGACCTAGACTATAGTTGCATGAACCTCATAGAAAGATCCTTATACTTTTGTGCTTACATATTGTTTAAATGCTACATAATGCTATGCCTTTTTGTGCAATTTGATGCCTTAGCATAGGATTTCCTTATGTATGCTTAAAACTTAGTTACTTGACTCCCTAAACTTAACTTTGACTTTTTGACTCTCCCCGACAAATGTACTTCCTAAACCTATTCTCAATGACATGTGGAATTATATAAACTTTGGTTGATCCTGAACCCATGATGAGGTTCAATTCCTTAGACTTTATGTCTAGTCTATGAAAATCTCATCAAGGTTTTGATTCTATGAACCAAAGAAAATTTGTGTGACACATAGACACCTGTATTCTGGATTTCCTGGCAAAATGCCTTCGGGCTAAGGCAAGCATATCATATAAATCTCATTGTGAGACCTGTTATGCTTACCTGGGGATTTCTGGGATGAGTGATAAACTATGGTCAATACACAAGTCTCTAAGGCAAATGGGTCAATTTACCTTGACGTGTCAACGATTCCAAATGGTAATGCGTTACCAAATGGAACCATCCTTTTGTATCTTAAAAATCCTAGAATCCTTGAACTGGTTTATCATCAAAGTTTAAATACTTCTCATTCTTAACCTAAACAATGTTCCTGTTAATATTGAACCTATCCTACATTTTAACTCCTACGTTTAAACGCTTAACGTGTAACGGTGTTGAACTCAGCGTTTCATGTAATTATCTTCTTACCTTGACCAACGTGAACATAGATTTTAATATACCCAAAGATATTGGGAATCTAAACCGTATGGTCTTTAAAACTTTAAACCGTTACTTATGGTTCTCAAATCTTCTTAAAGATGTGTCCCATAAACGTGCAACGCTGTAGGTGAAATTCCTACATCTCAGGATGCTTTGTCTAGGCAAAGTGTAAATAGTGAATTGACTCGATCATTGAATCCATTTACTTGACTCGAAACCCTTGAGATGAATGGTCACCTATAAGTACGCGTGTCTTCAATAAGGTTATGACTGACCTCATATCTTAAGAAGTCCATGTATTCCTTTCAATTGTGAATCGAATGTTCACATCTCATTGTGATGTCGAATCATTTTTGTCCTTGATTTCGTCTTCCCAACTTAAACCATCCAAGATTTGAAAACCATCATAACAAATCTTGTTACCTCGAACTTTGACCTTAAATTTTGTAAGCATGATTTTCCTTTTGGTTTCATTGATGTAACTTGAAATTTTCTGAATTTCTAATTAATATTATTTTCCTTTCATCGTTAAGTCAAACTTCGTACCGCTTGCACCGTGGGAAATACGAGGGTTTGCAAGTCAACCTATGACTAAGAACACTCGTATCTCCTAAATGATTCTATCTCATCAAAACAGGGGTGATTCCCTTACTTTGATGAATCTCTATTCATTCCGATAAATGGTTTCCAATTGTGTGTTTTATGAAATTTCATCCTCTGGATTAGGGTGATTACCTTATCTTGAGGATTGACTTCAAGTATTTTCTTTGGAATGGCATTTCACAAGTGACATGATCTCACCAAAATAGGATTGAAAACCCGTACTTTGGTGACAAATGTCAATCTTCGATTGCTTTCTTGTTATTATGAAATTCAATCATCAAGATAGGCGTGAATCCCATACCTTGATGATAATTTCATTCTTATGGATTGTATTTTCTCAAATGAAATGAACTCGTCAAAGTAGGAGTGAATTCTGAATTTTGATAAAGAAGTTCATCCTGTCATACTTTGTTTTTGTAAAACTTCACCGTTAAGATAGGAGTGATTTCCCTTACCTTAATGGTGAGTTACCTTGTCTTATTTCCGTGGATCCTCAACAATGAGTTGGGATCGAACTTTTTGTTTGGAAGGTTAGTGGTCATACCTTGAGAGTACACCATCAAGTTAGGAGTGAAAACCACACCTTGATGACTATTCTCATTTCTTGATCTTCAACTTACCATGGTTGCAATCAAGTGACGAGAAGCATGTAGTAACTTGAAGGGTGAATCAATGTTGGTGATTCGACCTATCAAGCCAAAGCATGATCTCTGAACTAGACCCGATCGTTTTAGGTTGATTTTGATTCCAAGCTTGGAGCATGTAAATTCTTAAAATCGATTTCTTCCCCTTTATCTTCATGTTTTGACTCGATCTAGCTACATCGAACCATTTATTCCTTACTTATCAACTTTCATTTTGAAATATTATCAAACCCATAAGTATAGTCTTCCTAAACAATCTTTTGTCAAATAAAGATATTATCAAATACCTGTCTTATTGTTTGATGAAATACGTATGCAATCTGCATTTAAAAATTTGTTACCTTGTAAAACATGGTTACAAATACCTTTCCTATTGTTTGCGTCACCTCTTAAATCGCTTTTGAATCTTTAACCTTGAAGATCATTGAAATTCTATCTTGATTTCGATCAACAAGACTCGTTATTATCCTCATTGCGATGTGAATATAATGATTCATAAATTTTGTAATCTGTAGTCATGGATTTGACATAAAGGAAAAGACGTAACTTGGTATGTACCCAAGTGTCTTACCTTTACATATGACAAAACCTAACCTCCACGTTCCTTGAATCTCCTGTTTAACTTTTCATTCACTAAACGCTTCTTATTTTAAATGTCATGATGAAAAATGGTGCATTATAGACCGATTGGCTAAAAATTCAATTCGACCCATTATCTCACAACGTCGAGAAATTGACTTGTATCTGTTTCAAATATTCGTATACCGTAGTATGACGTTGAAACATCAATCGTTATTTTGAACGATTGATTTATTTTCTGTTTTTAATAATATTCATAACCATCGTTGTAAACTTATTCCAAGATCTTCGCATAGCGTATTATTCTTAGACCGATAGTTGGTCAAAGGAGAAATACATATTCACAAGATATGCGTTAAGCTTGTGTCATTATATATAGTGGCACTTGGGATTCTTAAATTTCATCAAACTTTCATACAATTACGGGATATTTCATTGGCTTCAAGACGTCACCTTATTACATAACCTCATTCTAGATAATAAGAGTAGTGTGACCTATAAGTCTAATACACCTCAGAAACTCATCATCGCTTCCCAACGTTTCATGGGTCAAACCCTAAAGATTTAGTTTGCCGATAACTTTCGTATTTCATCGGTAAACAAACGTCAATCACAGTAGTATACTCATCTTTCATCATAAGTTCCCTTTGAAATTAAATTTCGGGACGAAATTTCCGAAAGTAGGGGAGACTGTAACATCTCGTATTTATGTTAAAAAAATTAGTTTTGTTAATAATAAATAATAAAATAATAATAATAATAATAAAAATAATAGTTAATTATAAAAATAATAACAATAACTAATGATAATAATAATAATAATAATAATAATGACTTATAAAAATTATTTAAATTAAATAAAAAATGATTAGAACTTAAATTAAATTCAGGGGCAATTATGTAAATTCTGAAACTTGAATTTAATGTTTCTAGCATAAAATAATAGAAATGAAAACTTCAGGGACTGAACTTGCAAATAACCCAAACCACCCCCTTTCCCTTTCCCGCTCGTTTTTCCGGTCACCGGACCGGCGGTCTCCGGCGAGCCCAGGACATCAAAAACCAGTCGATTTTTACCAAATCAAATATTACCGACAGTATCACGTGGTAGCTTCGAACCTAACACCCCAAAACAATTTAAAAATGGAGTGGATTAGTGCGATTCCGAATCTTTCCACTTTCGGTCACCTTTTACAGACAAATCGATCGCACTCACTTGCAATAATGCAAATTAACTAATCAAAAAGATCGTTTATATGATTTCTTAACTAATGGCACTTCGAATTGCATCTGAAAAACACGATTTCTTCGCATTTGATTATCACTTTCATCTTCGACCTGCAACTTAGTCGAGCTATACCTTCCGGGAACTCTAGACCGAAATTGGTTGAGGGCTAATACTCTATACCATCATTATAAGCTTCCCATGTGATCAATTGAACCAACAACATCATCTAAACCACGATTGGACGTTCTTCTTGGTCGCGACTCGTCTGCAGCTTAACACCATCAATTCGAACATAATCATGTAAGTTATACATATCATTATAATCGATTTAACATGGGGAAACAAAGCCCTAATGTTGATTGGATTAAATCGCACGAATTGATGTTCAGTTTTGGATTCAATCGTTCTAGGGTTCTTGGTAATTTGGGGGATTTGATAATTGATGCTTTTAAATATTTAAGTTGAACTTTTAACCAGATCGGGCTGTAGCCCAACTGGTAAGTGACAAGCTTTCTGGCTAAGAGGTCCCGGGTTCGAACCGGGCCTCCGCCATATTTTTGTTTTAATAAGTTTTCTTAATATTTTTTTTTATTATTTATTCAGAAAATTAATGTTATATTGTTAAATCATAATAAAAATTATTTTGTTAACTAAATTATTTCAGAGAATATTAAGTTAATTTTTAAAAGGTTTTATAAACTTATAATTTATAAATTTAATAAACTTTTAAAGAATGAAAAGGTTATAAAATATTATTAAGTCTTTTATATATTACAACTATAACATAGTCCAAACTTGGATTATTTTACAAATACTTTAAATGTTTAATCATAAATGATTATTTAATATTTAAATAATTAATTATCCATTTAATCATGTCATGTCATATTTAGTTTATATTCTCTAAACTTTTTATTTGAACTCTTGAAGCCTATAACACAATATATTATACTTCATTTTTATTACTAAAATCTCGTATTATAAGATTTTTATAATAAATAATTTTAAAAGTTTAAAACTTTATAAAATGATTTTAAATAATTTTAAAGTCATAATTAATTCTCTTTATCAAATAATTAATTATTAAATTAATTATTTCTTTTCAAACTTAATTTCTATTAACTTAAATTGTTGTGACCTTTTTAATCATTCTTGGACTTAATGGATTTATAATATCTTTATTAACCCAAAACGTAAATGATTCATTATTTTATTTAATTATTTAAACCCCCAAATCCTAATTGAAACCCTAGTTCATGTCTAACTATTAACCTTATTAATAAACATAATCTTGGAAGCAATACATTTAGGTAACTCGTAAAAGAAATCGTTGGAGCCTCGTTTAAATTCATATCATCACCTTATATATATCAAGTGAGTATTTCCATACCCCTTTTTCTTATTTTCACACTTTGGGGTGAAACATGTTAACTTATATCATTGCACTTGTAAACTTATTCGAGACTTGTAAACTTTATGGCAATTTACTTAAAGTTGTGGTTAGTTGAACTTTTGTGGTTACCATGTTATGGCGTTATATGTACAATCATTAACTATTGCTAGCCCAGCGAAGTCATAGATCTATGAGTAAGACAAGCCTGCTTGGTTGATCCAAGTACACTTAGCTGATCGTATATACTTATAACTTGGTTGGTCCAAGTACACGTTTGAGACTTGTAAAACATTGTCGAGGTTTGATTGTTGCATTGTTCATAACATCCCTAATCACTTTATTCACTAACTTATAACTTGAATTGCCATCTTTTATATATACTTATGTATTGAAAACTGTGAAATGCTCACCAACATTTTTATGTTGACCTTTTATTTTTAACATGTTTCAGGCAATAGCGTTATGTGGCTGTGAACAATCGTATTCCTCACATCTCGACGTTTCCGCCGTCAAGGTTGGGGTGTGACATCTAGCCTCCATTGTCACGTGAATTCTACCTCCAACAAGTCAAGTGGTTCAGATCAGAAGGTGGAGATTAACGGGTTTTAGATGCAAAAGTTTTCAGATTAACAGACCTGATGGTTGATTTTAACATTTGGTTTTGTGTTTTGGCCATATAAGTAGTTCATGTCGTCAAAAAACTAACAATGCTAACTCTCAGTTAGTAACAGATTGTTAAAGGAAAAATAAACTTACAGTTTGGAATGTCTGTAAATATTTTCCAAGTTCGAATTAATCTCTGTCAATAAAAAAAGTTTGGATTATTAAAATCCAATAACCCTTTATATTTTTACTACACGAGTTTTTCAATTAATTTAAAAACCAAAGCAGAACCCATGAAGAATGTGATGTAGTAATTAATCCATTTTTAATTCGATGCAATTTAATAACTAGAATTAATCTGATTTAAGCCGTTAAAATAAAGAAAAAACTAATTTCAGTTTTTAAGAATAGTACGTAGATATACAATTGCACATCAAATATGATATTTAAAGTTTATATTTTCTTAATGGCTGTGTTAACACATCTTAATGATATTTTATGTATTTAAAACAATTTGACCGCCTTAGTTTATTATAATTATAATTAATGGCAAATAAGGATATTTAGTTAGATTCTTTATGGGTCCCTTTATTTAGACACCCTTTAATTTTAAATCAACACCCCTGTACCCTATACGCCGCGTATGGGTCCATACGCGGCGTATAGGGTACATTGTTGATTTAACGTTTTATACCCTATACGGCGCGTATGGGTCCATACGCGGCGTATAGGGTATGTTGTTGATTTGACGTTTTATACCCTATACTCGGCGTATGGGACCATACGCGGCGTATAGGGTTTGACATTTTATACCCATACGTGACTTATGACCCATACGTGGAAGAGCTATACGCCGCGTATGGAACCATACGCGGCGTATAGCTTATATATTTATATTTATTTTTTTTTAATTTTTTGAGTTTTTATTTTAATATATACATAATTTGAATTAAAATTATTTAAACAATACAATATGAATACAATAATAAAATTAAAATTAAAATATATAATTCGCATATTACAAATTATAAATTAAAATAAATTTATATAAGCCGGGGGTTCTCGGTTATTCTCTATTATTGCGTTGTATTCCGAGATACGAATCCTATACATAATCTCCCATTCTGCAGCACGTACGCTTCGGTTAAGAATCCAAAGATTACTTAATGTTGGCATCGGATAATCTCCTTCTAACTTAACGTGGACGAAATGATTGTTGTTGACATGAACAATCGACACGACATGATGAGGCATGACAGTTTTCGGATCAGCCCATAATGGGAAAAATGTTTGACAACCATTATTGCTTAGTAAATGAAGAATAACCCCAAACTTTTGAGCAACCACTAATCCCGTATACGGCATTATCATCCAATGTTCTTCTGGTGCAGGTTCCACACTTTGCCAATCGATGGTGTGACGTAATTCGTTATACTGTCTGGGGTACAAAGTATCGAAAACTTCTCTGTACTCCAATTCATGTCTGTCCAACTCTTCTAAAAGCTGTGTCCGCACATACATCCACTTATTTTCGTCAAACCCTAAGCCTAAAGCTATTGATCGAAAACCACAATTCCCATCGGGTCGGACATCTCGTATACGTGAAATATACTGATGAAAGATTGACGGAATCCAATTTTTTAACCTGTTTATATTGTTTAATTGGTGATCTCCGACAATCGAAAAAAACTCATTAGTACCCCGTGATACTTTAGATGACGTTGAACGACTACGTTGCATGGCAGGCTTCTGGGGCTTTACAGCTGAACTTGTTCTTCCGGAAATGTGAGACGCAATAAACGAGCTATGTCTCGGCATGTCGCACGTATTTTGTTGAGTGTCGTACTTTTGTTGTTGAACCTTTAACGTTGGACGACCGCGAATATCTGTTTGAACAACAGGCGCTTTTTTGTTATTTTTCCATGGATACACAATTTTTTTTATTTTTTTCCACCAAACTAAATTTTACAGCTGCGGGTTGTGTCATTATTTGTTGTTTCACCCGTTCCATTTTTTCTTCAACATCAACTTTTTCATCCACCGTATATGATGGCTTAATGTTATCAAGCTTCGTCCAAAATACGTCAATTGCATCTAATGGAATTTTAGTGCCTGCATTATAAAGTATAAATTAATACATAATTTGTCACTTTAATAGAAAAATGATAATGATGGAGCGACTATTACCAGAATGTTCATATTTTTCCAGCCGACAAGCACAAGGCAAGCCACAACTAGTGAAAAGATGACAACCACATGTTACATTTGCAGAGCGCATCACATGCAATTTAGTGTTTTCGGCAACTAATAAATCAAGAGCTATGTGTGAAACCTTGCCTCTTAAGTAATCAAATAGCGGAAGTTTATGATGATTCATGGTTTTAATTTTGCTTGTCTCAAAGCTTTCTTTTAAATTTACCTCTTGTGCGTTCACCAATTGATCTACAAACTCCACAAGTCTATCCAGTGAGCTATTTGTTGATTTAAGATATCTTTTTAAATTTGCATATTGACTCTCCACCCTATTTGTTGTGCGTTGGCCAAAATTGTGGTTCAAGTTAGTCAAGGCTGATACAAACATTTCTTTGTAACTCTCTAACCAGTTTCTGTTTATATATGACAATACCTCTGAAAATATAATAAAACATAATTAAATTATATATTGAAAATATAATAAAACATAATTAAAATATAATAAAAACTTACTTTCTTGATTCGCTTCAACTAATCGTTCGTAAAGAAGGTTATAGTTATACTCGTAAATCTCCGCCGTGGGAGACTCACACAAACGTGCCCATGCATATTTAAACTTTCTCCAGTCATCTTTTGTAAAACTTGCTTTACAGTGTTTCGCGATATTTTCATCAATATGCCACCTGCATAAACACTTTGAAGCATTCGGAAACACTTTAACACATGCGTTCATTAAAGCGAGATCTCTGTCTGTTATTATGACGCGCAGCTCCATACACTTGCTTAACATATCTTTCAATCTATTAAGCACCCATTCAAAATTATCTTCTCGTTCTTTGCTAATAAACGCATGAGCAACACAAAATGTCTTGTGTGTGGAGGTCACACCAACAATCTGAACAAACAGAAGCTTGTACATGTTTGTTTTATATGTAGCGTCTATCATCAGCACGTGCGGAAATGCACGCCAAGTGTCGTATGATTTAGGATGACAAAAAAATATATCTTCTACGACATTAGTATCGGGATCTTCTCGGGTGTAATAAACGTACCTTTTAATAGATAAAAGGTTTTCTAAGACTTGCATTGGTGTTTCACCGACTTTTCTTTCACTTCTTATCTTATATTGAGCGTTGTATACGTCTCTGGTTATTGATGTATTATTAGGATTTTGCTTTTTAATAGCTGATAAGATGCTACGAGGCTCCATGTTCTGATCAGTAAGCTGCTCCACCAAATTGTATTCGTTTTGAGAAAACCTTCTTACAAAAGGATGCCCCTCCATATGTTGAGCAGGATCATGGTTATGTTCGTCACTTCGCACCTCTAATTTCCACGAACGACGTTTGTTGTCGTATATCCCTACTAATTTAAAAGGACATCCGATTTTTTTGCTACCAGATCGTCTAACTGTTGCTTTACTTTTGTGTTCGTCAGCACGATCACAGATAAGCCATACCTTTACGACCTGACCTTCTTTTTTCTTTGATCTTCGTGTAATAATAACGTAACCATTATCACGTCCTCTATTAACAGCCCAACAGACTAGCTCATCGAGAGATAAAAAATTTTGAGATGTTTCAAACGATACTTTTGTCGTTTGTTTTTCATCACTCGAGAGTATATTATTTTGTTGCGTGTCGTAAGTTGACTCTCGGCAAAACTCAACTTCATCATCGGGAACATACGATTGGTTTAAATCTGGCAGTCCTGTCTCGTAAGCAGATTGAACGTACGCATCATCTTGATTACTATCCACCACGAACGAATATTCATTTGAATATTCATTTGAATATTCACCAAACAAATAGTTACCGTCCCAAAACGACATACCGAACGAATAAAAAGTGTGATATTTTGAGAGAGAATACGTTTGGGATTTACAGGAATCGAAAGCATATCGAAAGTGTTATCGAAATCGTTGTTATATAGGTGAAAACGAATCTTGGGTCATGTCATATCGAAATAATTTATACGTGGCGTATGGGTCCATACGCCACGTATAGGCTCCTATACGCAGCGTATGGGCCTATACGCTACGTATAGGCTTGCCACGTCTTCCACGTATGGTACCTATACGCTGCGTATATTCGTACATGGTACAAAAACGCTTTATAGTACGTCTGACAACTATACGTAGCGATGGGTCTATACGCCACGTATAGCGGCCTATACGCAACGTATGGCTCTATACTCTGCGTATAGTCTTGCCACGTTTGCCCCGTATGAGCCCATACGTTGCTTGTAATCGTACATGGTATAAAAAGTACATCTGACACCACCTATACGTGGCGTATGGAGCCATACGCTACGTATAAGAATTGGTCGCATGAGCACTATACGTGGTCGCAAGAGCACTGTAGTTGTACATCTGACACCACCTATACGTGGCGTATGGAGCCATACGCCACGTATAGTGCAAAAGAATTGGTCGCATGAGCACTATACGTGGTCGCAAGAGCACTGTAGTGGAGGAGCTATACGCCGCGTATGGGTCTATACGCGACGTATAGTTTATATATGTATATGTTTTTTTTAATTTTTTGAGTTTTAATATATATAATTTGAATTAAAATTATTTATGTATGTATGTATGTGTATACTCTGTATGTATGTGTGTATGTATGTATTTGTGTATGTATGTATGTATGTATGTATGTCTGTATGTATGTATGTATGTATGTATGTCTGTATGTATGTATGTATGTATGTATGTGTGTCTGTATGTATGTATGTCTGTATGTATGTATGTATGTATGTATTTGTGTATGTATGTATGTATGTATGTATGTATGTCTGTATGTATGTATGTATGTATGTATGTCTGTATGTCTGTATGTATGTATGTATGTATGTATGTATTTGTGTATGTATGTATGTATGTATGTATGTGTGTGTGTATGTATGTATGTATGTATGTATGTATGTATGTATGTATGTATGTATGTATGTATGTCTGTATGTATGTATGTATGTATGTATGTATGTCTGTATGTCTGTCTGTATGTATGTATGTATGTATGTGTGTGTATGTATGTATGTATGTATGTATGTATGTATGTATGTATGTATGTATGTATGTATGTATGTCTGTATGTCTGTATGTCTGTATGTGTGTCTGTATGTATGTCTGTAAGTCGGGAATGGTACACCACTCCCGACTCTTGCCACGTCCCGTGATGGACGTGGCGATCATCCGATGCAGATAACGGATGAGAGGATCTCGAATGCCGGTGACCCTGCCCTTAGTCCTCTGAAACGGACCTCCGGCAATCTGAGGCCACCACTCTCTCAATGTGCCCTCCTCCATCTCAGTAATACCCTCAGTGAACAGAGGGGTAACAGTCTCCGGCTCATAATAAAGCCCCGAGACAACTGCAAACTGCTCAATGGACATCTGATGTGCATGTCCACAAAGCGTAAAAGAAATCTCCGATCGCTCATCGTCCTCCACCATCTCATCTGGACGAATATATGTAAATGTGGATAAAAACTCCACTACCAGCTCACGGTGGGACGGTAAGAATGCGATCTCAAAAAGACGTCTCCACGGCGTATCGTCTCCGATAATAGCAGCAAGACGATCGCGCTCTCCCAACTCAGCCATCACCTCCTAATATACGGCCTTTTGATGACCGATCTTCATCCGAATAAATTTTGAGCACTTAGCGTGCTCAACGGAACCGGCATCAAACTGCAGCCAAGGATGCTCGGCAATATGGTCAACAACGTCAGCCTCAATCTCAGAATCGGAAGACATATCTGCACAGGTGAACAAATAGGTCAAAAACAACGTATACGTATCTATATATATATATATATGTATATGTATATGTATATGTATATGTATATGTATATGTATATGTATATGTATATGTATATGTATATGTATATGTATACGTATACGTATACGTATACGTATACGTATACGTATACGTATACGTATACGTATATGTATATGTATATGTATATGTATATGTATATGTATATGTATATGTATATGTATATGTATATGTATATGTATATGTATACACATATACATATACATGTTATATGTATATATGTACATATACATATATGTATATGTATATGTGTATATACATATATGTATATGTATATGTATATGTATATGTATATGTATATGCGTATATACATATATATGTATTTGTATATATATATTTACCCTATACGCCGCGTATAGGGCTATTCGCCGCGTATAGGGTAGCAGCGTATGGGTCACAGGGCAACGTATAGGTCGAATCCGACCCTATACGCCGCGTATAGGACTATACGCGGCGTATAGGGGACCCACGTATGGCCCACAAGTCGCGTATTGCAACACCCTATACGCCGCGTATATATCTATACGCCGCGTATAGGGTATCCACCGATGTGTCTTCGTCCCCAACCAAAGAACTATACGCTGCGTATAGCCCTATACGCGGGGCTGTACCGGCGTATAGTTCTTTATTCCAGTTTTTAAATCACGCATTTTGGGGCATAAAACACTACTTTAACGTTTAAATCAATGAACGATTAACATAATAATGATGTATGAACAATAATACGTACCTGGATGTTGAAAAATCGAAGATCAATACGTGTAGTATAGTGCTATACGAGAGTGTTTTTTTTTTGAAGTGTGTGTAAAAAATGAGAAAATTTGAAAGATATAGTGTACCGAGGATCTATACGCCGCGTATGGGCCCATACGCGGCGTATAGCTTATATTCTTTTTTGAATCGACACCGTCCTATACGTGGCGTATAGGACTATACGCCACGTATAGGTGAACTGATGTGACGTCGGTTGTCAGTCATTAATGTCGCATTAATGGTCGTACCCTATACGCCGGGCATGGGCCGCGTATGGACCCATACACGGCGTATAGGGGGGTGTCGATTTATAAAACTGGGTGTCTATTTATTAGGACCCTTGTTTATATATCACCTTTGTTTCATTTTTATTTTTGGCATTCTTGACGCCACATATCACATGTCACGGCATTATTGATGTCACGTCACATCTTTCACGACATGTTCCTACGAATATTTAGATACACCCACCCAGATAAATCGACACCCCCTATACGCCACGTATGGGTCCATACGCGGCGTATAGGGTCGAATGCACTGAAAACGAGGAAAATTCAGGGGGGTATCAGAGAGCTATACGCCCCATATAGCCCTATACGACCCCCCTATACGACACATATAGGGCTATACGACGCGTATAGCTAATTTCGACATTGACTACGAGGAAAAATTCGGGGGGCTGTCAGGGGGTTATACGCGTCGTATAGGGGGGGCTATACGACCCCCCTATACGACGCGTATGAATCTATACGACCCGTATAGAAATTTTGGGGTGTTGATTTAAAATAACGGGGTGTCCATTTAAAACGACCCATAAATCCAAGTGCAAGTATGTTCCTAAAGTTCTTCCTGGTGAAATTATTACTGCAAAATTGTACGTGCACAGGTCAAAATTATATATATTATTAACTTTTAACTTTGGTTATATATTATTCGTGTTAACTTATATCATTGCACTTGTTTTCATACCCCTTTTTCTTATTTTCATACCCCTTTTTCTTATTTTCACACTTTGGGGTGAAACATGTTAACTTATATCATTGTACTTGTAAACTTATTCGAGACTTGTAAACTTTATGGCAATTTACTTAAAGTTGTGGTTAGTTGAACTTTTGTGGTTACCATGTTATGGCGTTATATGTACAATCATTAACTATTGCTAGCCCAGCGAAGTCATAGATCTACGGGTAAGACAAGCCTGCTTGGTTGATCCAAGTACACTTAGCTGATCGTATATACTTATAACTTGGTTGGTCCAAGTACACGTTTGAGACTTGTAAAACATTGTCGAGGTTTGATTGTTGCATTGTTCACAACATCCCTAATCACTTTATTTACTAACTTATAACTTGAATTGCCATCTTTTATATATACTTATGTATTGAAAACTGTGAAATGCTCACCAACATTTTTATGTTGACCTTTTATTTTTAACATGTTTCAGGCAATAGCGTTATGTGGCTGTGAACAATCGTATTCCTCACATCTCGACGTTTCCGCCGTCAAGGTTGGGGTGTGACATCTAGCCTCCATTGTCACGTGAATTCTACCTCCAACAAGTCAAGTGGTTCAGATCAGAAGGTGGAGATTAACGGGTTTTAGGTGCAAAAGTTTTCAGATTAACAGACCTGATGGTTGATTTTAACATTTGGTTTTGTGTTTTGGCCATATAAGTAGTTCATGTCGTCAAAAAACTAACAATGCTAACTCTCAGTTAGTAACAGATTGTTAAAGGAAAAATAAACTTACAGTTTGGAATGTCTGTAAATATTTTCCAAGTTCGAATTAATCTCTGTCAATAAAAAAAGTTTGGATTATTAAAATCCAATAACCCTTTATATTTTTACTACACGAGTTTTTCAATTAATTTAAAAACCAAAGCAGAACCCATGAAGAATGTGATGTAGTAATTAATCCATTTTAATTCGATGCAATTTAATAACTAGAATTAATCTGATTTAAGCCGTTAAAATAAAGAAAAAACTAATTTCAGTTTTTAAGAATAGTACGTAGATATACAATTGCACATCAAATATGATATTTAAAGTTTATATTTTCTTAATGGCTGTGTTAACACATCTTAATGATATTTTATGTATTTAAAACAATTTGACCGCCTTAGTTTATTATAATTATAATTAATGGCAAATAAGGATATTTAGTTAGATTGTTTATATATCACCTTTGTTTCATTTTTATTTTTGGCATTCTTGACGCCACATATCACATGTCACGGCATTATTGATGTCACGTCACATCTTTCACGACATGTTCCTACGAATATTTAGATACACCCATCCAGATAAATCGACACCCCTTATACGCCGCGTATGGGTCCATACGCGGCGTATAGGGTCGAATGCACTGAAAACGAGGAAAATTCAGGGGGGTGTCAGAGAGCTATACGCCCCATATAGCCCTATACGACCCCCCTATACGACACATATAGGGCTATACGACGCGTATAGCTAATTTCGACATTGACTACGAGGAAAAATTCAGGGGGCTGTCAGGGGGTTATACGTATAGGGGGGCTATACGACCCCCCTATACGACGCGTATGAATCTATACGACCCGTATAGAAATTTTGGGGTGTTGATTTAAAATAACGGGGTGTCCATTTAGAACGACCCATAAATCCAAGTGCAAGTATGTACCTAAAGTTCTTCCTGGTGAAATTATTACTGCAAAATTGTACGTGCACAGGTCAAAATTATATATATTATTAACTTTTAACTTTGGTTATATATTATTCGTTTTATCTCATGTTTTACAGGTTATACTTTTGTTTTATCATTTGATTTTATTAATTCAAACCTTAATAGTTTTCATCTTTTGATTTAACAATAACATTTTTTTTCACTTTCAACGTTGATTTTATATGTTTTCCATCTTTTATAAATTGTTTCTTTTATATTTCGGTCTAAAATTTTCGAGTTAACATGCCACAACATACTTATGTGGTTCAATGTTTTTACATTTATTTTTCTGTTAACAATCACATTGTCTTTACATTTCGATCTAACTTTTGAACATTAACACACCGCAACGGACTTGCATGGTTCAATGTTTTTACATCTTATTTTTTGAAAATTTTTATTTCTTTTAATTTGGGCGCTTTACGGGTGTTTGTGGTTGCTACGGACGGTGTGACATTGATGCTACTTAACACGTTTTTATGCCCCGGCGCAACGTGTGGGGCATAATGCTAGTTATATATACTAATTATTAACATTTGTATGCATTAAAGTTGTAACATATGTTTTATTGGTTGTACTTACTTTTTCTTTCCTTTTTTTATCTTTAACTTTTTATTTTAACCCAATACTTTTACGTTACAATTTAGCATCATATATAAGTTATATTATCTACACATATATAACTAAACAAATAAAATTTTAAAAAGATATGCAAACATTAGTTTGATGAGTTTTAATATTATTCTTAAAGCTTTTAATGTATATAAAGATACGTGTGTAAAAAATATAAAATTTTAAAAACTTATGACCTATTAATAAGTTATTGTGATTCTTAAGATATTTGCTAGTTTTTAAACTATCCTAAATGTTAACAAACATAGTTTAATTACTACTAAATTTATTACGCAGGCCTAAAGCCCATTTCTTCCGAGGGGTGGTTTTAGGTTTTGAATAATGAATGGTAGTTTTTAGAAATGGGTCAAAATTTGAAGATGAGTTGGGCTAATAACTGTAATTTGACTAATTTCAGTAACAATCAGCAATTCAGTTTAGTGTTGGACTGTTTTGAAATTTGAAGAAGTTCGTATAAAGTATAAACCATTAGTGACTAGCCCATTAAATAATTGTTCATGGTATAAATTACTCTTGATGTTATACTATGATTTATGTCGTTATTTGGTATTTTGTAAGCATTTTTAATTTTTAAAATAAATTAAATTTTAATAATTCAAACTATTAGTTATTGCCTCTAATCATAATCCAATCTATTGATTTGACTAGTAATAATCGCAATTTTTATTTTTTTTATCAACAACAGTCACAATAGCATAATTATAATACTTTCAAATTTAATCACCTACATTTTTTATATTTTACAAATTTTCCATTTTACGTATTGATCTAAATTTTTCGAGTTAACACGCCGTAGAGTGAATGTTGGTTTAATGTTTTTACGCTTATTTTTTCTCGTTTAACAGCCTCATCGTAACACGCCGGTCCTAGATCGACTCACTTATTGTTTTATATTTTATCAGCATTTGTATGCATTAAAGGTTGTACCATACTATCATATGGTTGTACTTAGAGGTGTACAAACCGGTTTTTATGCCCAAACCGGTTCGGGTTCAAAATCGAACCGGTTTTTTTGTGGTGGGGTCAAACCGGTTTATCTTCAAACCGGTTCGGGTTACAAACCGGTTTGGCTCACCAAAAACTCAAACCTATCAAACCGATTCGGACCTGTTTGAAATCGGTTTTTTTTTACCCAAACCGGTTTTTCTTACCAGTTTAACCGGTTTTTAACTTTTAAACCGGTTTATAAACCGGTTTTGAGTGCGGGGCTAGCAAACCGGTATAGAAACCGGCGGTTCGGGTCGGGTTCGGGACCGGTTTGGTCCAAACCAGTTCGGGTTTTTTAGGTGAACCGGTTTCCGAACCGGTTTTTTTTACATGACTAGTTGTACTCACTTTTTTCTTTCTTTTTTTTAATCTTTAACTTTTTTATTCTAATCCAATACCTTTACATATTTTATAATTTAGCCGCCACATTGTTAATGCTTTCAAATTTAGTCCCCTATACTTTTTATATTTTATAAATTTTCTGGTTTACGTTTTGGTCTAAATATTTCGAGTTAACAAGCCGTAGCATTCATGTGTGTTTCAACGTTTTTACACTTGTTTTCCCCCATTTAACGACACCATCGCAACACTTTGGTCCTAGATCAACTTACTTATTGTTTTATATGTTTTATGTTTTGCATGCGTGGTTCAACGTTTTTACGATTGTTTTCCCCCATTTAACGGCACCGTCGCAACGCGCTGGTCCTAGATCGACTTACTTATTGTTTTATATGTTTTATGTTTTGCCTGTGTGGTTCAACGTTTTTACGCTTATTTTCCCCCATTTAACGGCACCATCGCAACGCACCAGTCCTAGATCGACTTACTTATTGTTTTATATGTTTTATGTTTCGCCTGCGTGGTTCAACGTTTTTACGTCTACTTTTCATTCAATTTTATTTTTCTTGTTTTTTATTTATTTTTAATATGAGTTTTTTGATGTTGATGGTCACTGCCATGGTATGCCAGGTGCTACGTGATACGGTTTTACGTTCCCAGCTACAACCTGGGGAGGTTTAATTCTAGTTATAACTAAACATTAAATATGATCTCAAAATCAAATAGAGTCAAGGTAATAACACTGATAAAAAAAATTAATGAAAAATTACATTACATAAAATTAGGGGTGTGCAACAAGTTCAAACTGGCTAGAGCTGAACAAAAATCTATTGGAACCATGATCCGGATAGCCTAAATTTGAAAACCGGAACCGAACCTTATTGTAACCTAATCGATTCGGTTCTTAGCTAGGTAAACTGGTTTCGGTTTTATTGAAAAACCGATAAAGAATCGATTTTAATAAAGAACCTAAAATAACGACTTGATGTGATAATTAATTGAAAAAAACAAATCAATATTAAATTTAGATACAAAGACCGCATAAAAAGAAATTGATTTTATAAAAAGGGCACTATAGAAAATGGTATTTGACAAAACTAATAATCCTATAATCCAAAGTAACTTACAAATCATCTAATGTAAGTATATTATAGCATGCAAAACCAAATTCTAGTGGATCATATCTTTTGAACTAATCCAATACAAATTAACTAGTAATACAAGTTATCCAATAATTCAATGCAAACCAATATAAAATAAGTGGTTTATTGTCTTTAATCTTCTATTTTTCCTGTCAACCTGATATTCTCGAAAACATCTAAAACAAAACACTTTTAATAATTATAAAAAAACGATAATGAGATTAACAAGTTTCATATAATTAACCTTTCCAACTCTTTGACATATACTATGGTCTATGTATAGATAATCGGTTCCTATTGAATACCTAAATGGATAACTGGTTTTGGAACTGGAAACCGTTTATTCATATTATACGGTGAAATAGTAAAATATGTTAAAGTATTATGATTAAAAGTAAAAACAGAAAAAAAAACAAAACAAAAGTTAGTACAATCCACTAAAACTAAAATACAATACCTTGATACACAAAAAGTTAATAATTAATAATATTTTAATATAATATAATACGCATCAAGTATAACACTTTCAAACACATACCATCTGATAAGCATAAAATACCAAACCCACATACAAATGTTTTGGTTTTATATGATAATGGTTTATGTTGGATATATATATATATATATATATATATATATATATATATATATATATATATATATATATATATATTCATTCGGTTATAGATTTGGCATTTATTTAAACTAGTTTTTCTAATAAATTTGTAATAATTTTCATTTTTGAATTAGAACAAGAACATGAAGAAGATAAACGGGTTACTAATTTTTGGTTAAAACTAGTATTAAGCCCCCGTATTGCATCAGGGGGCACAAAACTATATCAAGTATCACCAATGTCGCACCACCGTCATCTACCACCATCACCAGAAAACTTGTATTCATAGACAAAATGTTTTTTTATATACCCCCCCTTTTTTTGGCCTGTTGTGTAAATGTTTATTTATATATAACGAGTTGCACCGTCCTCCTAAAGATATAGTAATAAATGAATTTACAAAGATAATCTATATCTATACTTATTAATAAAATAATAACTTTAGTATCACGTGGCATTCTCTTAGGTCTCTATTTTTTTAATTTGCGCCTAAATATGTATTTGTTCTTAGTATTAGTCTAGGTTCATTTGATTAAAAGTCAACTCTAATACAATAAATATTTAAGGAAAATTTAGAAATTTAACCCTAAATTAAAGCATGTCTTTTTTTGAAAATTAAATCATACATGATATTTTTTTAAATAATTCATCAACAAAAACTGTAGAAATTATTTATGATTTTCTTTATCTATGAAATCGATTCATTGATTGTGTGTTTTCATTAAATACCCCGTTTATATTTGAATCATTGACAAAAGTTATGGGATTTTTTCATCAACTCCTCTTCAATTTAAAGAAATTCATGTGTATCTTCTTTTTGGAAATGAAATCATATTCGATTTTAAAATATTTCTCAACCATCCCAGTTTTACGACCCTCGCGATTTGTCTTTATAAAGTCTGATGATATCGCATTCGACAAACTTAATCAACATTCTCATTTTGGCTTCGGTTTCATCATGTTTTCTTCGACAAAATATATTTGTTTTTTTATTATATTTGAGCTTTCATCCTATGCAATTATAATTTAACATATCATTGTCTGCAATTATGTTTTTGGATTAATATTATTTTACTTTTATTTTTTTATTTGAAGGTGATCTACTTTAAATCCATCTGTAAAAAGATATTACATGCTTCTACTTTTTAAACTTCTCTATTTCTTTTTATGTGTATAGCCATATTATTATTATTATGTTTGATTGAAATTCATTTGATATGTGTGCAAATTGTTTTGACGTATCTAGAAGTAATATTGAAAATCACACTTTTATTCCACGGTTGACTTTTTGGATGTTTATGAATTTGAAATATTGTTTTTCATGTTCAATTTAATTTAACTTAAAGTTATTATTTATAAGTTTATTTCCTTCCATATTATACACTATTTAGACGTATAAATATTAATAGAGAAAACCTATTAATATTAGATGTAGCTAACGTTAAAATTATACATAGAAGTCGATATACAAAGCATTATCAACAACGCTATAATTTACGAACATTTTTAAACAAAAATAATATTTTTGTATTGAACCCGTGTGTTAAACGGGTCTTTAGGCTAGTGAATAAATATATTAAACGAATATCGACTGGTAATTATTGTTGTTAAAGTAAACTACTAAAAGTTTCACAATTAAAATATTAATTCTTGCAAATGAATGCTATTAATGAATTAATTAAATAAAAAAAGTAATCTGACTAAGAAAGTTGAAAGAGATGTTGCCGTCGTTCAGAAAGTAAAGAAATCGGTGTAGTCGTAGTGTAGCACGGCGAGAGGGTTTCATGGCGTGGAAGTCCAGCGGCGGTGTTGCCGGGTGGCCCCGGCCCTCGCCGTGTGCCGCAGCACATACGGCCCCGGCCCTCGCCGTGTGCCGCAGCACATACGGCCCCCACCGCTCTAAAGCCAGGTTCGAAACTGTGGGCTAGGTAAAAAGGTGATTGAACGAACACCAAGAAAGATAGGCCTATCAAAGTTGTTGATTCAAGAAAATATAACCCAAAAGTATAAAATATCTTAGTTTGTGCTTGGTGGCCTATTGTCTTTTGAGATATAGTAATTGTAAAAGATATTCTATTATTTTAGTAAAGTAAGTACTATATATTGATCGGTGTTTATTAATATAGTATATGGTTAAAATACAAAAGTTTATTATTTTTAAAAAGTTAAAAAAAATCATAAAACGAGTCAAATTAACTCTGATTGGACTCATTTCAATGGTGTTAGAACCGGCTCGTCGGACTTTATGATCTTAGCTTTAGGATTTAGCTTCTGGGTTTTTAGCGTGTACGTTTTAGAATTTTTTGTTTTAGCTTATTTTGTTTTTCAGCTAGTCATTATGTGTTTATTGTTCATCACTATGACATTATGTCTTGCTATCGATATGTTTATTGTTCATCACTATGCTATGTGTTGTATGGTTTATTGTGTACTGTAGGCTATGTGTTGTATGATTTATTGAATGATGTCTTGCTATCGATATGGCTTTTGTATACTGTATGCTATGTGTTGTATGATTTATTGTATGGTGTCTTGCTATCGAGTCGGGGGTCTCTTTGGAAGCGGTCTCTCTACCTAACAAGATAGAGGAAAGACCCGCCTACACCTACCCTCCCCAGACCCTGCTCTTGAGTGGGATATACTGGATTTGTTTGTTTGTTTGTTTGTTTGTTTCACTATGACGGTAGAGGTTCAACTAAGAATAATTAGTTGCCTAAGTTGCCTAAGAAGGAATAAGGGGATTACATGTGGCACTCTTCAAATTAGGGTTAAAGGGGCATTATGGTCTTAAAACACTCATTAGTCCCTAAAGCTTTATCAAAATGCAGCACAAACTTGAAATCACATTTCAGAAACCAATGTCAGGTATGGAACGACTACAGCCCCTACCATCGTCTGCTCCAAGTCGAATATTATATATTGTCTCAGAGGACCTTTTTACTCCACAACCAAAACCCTAATCACAACGAATCCCCTGAGCAAATCTCCGACCACCACAGAACCTCACTATCTCCGATCAACGATGGCGATATCAATGGGGTTATTAACCCCAATCAAATGCATCAAAACCCCCATCATCACCTGCAACTACGACCACCACCACCACGCGCTCGATGCATCGTACGTGAAACGCGCCGCCGAGTTGTCTGATAAGTCCGCCTGTTTCACCTCGCCGCACCCTAACTTCGGTTGCGTGGTAGCGACAACCAGCGGCGGCGGGAAGGTTTTCGGAGAAGGTTATTTGTACGCGCAAGGTACGACGCCGGCGGAGGTTCAGGCGGTGGAGGCCGCCGGAGAGTACTGCCGTGGGGGCACTGTGTATGTTAATATGGAACCTAGAGATTGCCATGGGGATTATAGTGCTGTATCGGCGTTTATAAAGGTTTGTGCATTTGATTTCGTTATGTGATGCATTTGGTTAGTTGCTCAAGGTTCCTTTACTTGTGAATCTTTTGAATAATACTCTGAATGTTGGATGTGATGGTGGTTGTAAAAACCTGAATTGTGTGGAAATTCTAACTGAACATTGTAATGAAATGTGATTATTGTTATATGGTGTTACATGTGTGGAGTTTGTGGTAGCTTTTATTGTTGGTTTTTACTCAATTCAAGTGTTAGTTTTTATTCATGCAACTTTATATTATCTAATAATGTTAGGTCATCTTCTTGTTTTGTGCTGTATTGTGCTGTATTCTTGATTTGTGCTGTATTGTGATTCGTGCGTTTTGTGCTGTTTTATGAAACACAGCACAACCTTGTGCTGTTTTATGAAACACAGCACAGCCTTGTGCTGTATTTTATGAAATACAGCACAGCCTTGTGCTGTTTTATGAAACACAGCACAGCCTTGTGCTGTTTTATGAAACACAGCACAGCCTTGTGCTGTATTATGAAACACAGCACAGCCTTGTGCTGTTTTATGAAACACAGCACAGCCTTGTGCTGTTTTATGAAACACAGCACAGCCTTGTGCTGTTTTATGAAATGCAGCACAGCCTTGTGCTGTTTTATGAAACACAGCACAGCCTTGTGCTGTTTTATGAAATGCAGCACAGCCTTGTGCTGTTTTATGAAATGCAGCACAGCCTTGTGCTGTTTTATGAAATACAGCACAGCCTTGTGCTGTTTTATGAAATACAGCACAGCCTTGTGCTGTTTTATAAAATGCAGCACAGCCTTGTGCTGTTTTATAAAATGCAGCACAGCCTTTTGCTGTTTTATGAAATACAGCACAGTCTTGTGCTGCTTTATGAAATGCAGCACAAAAACGTTAAAAATGCAGCACAACGTCATATAATTTGATTTTTTTTTAAAAAACTATAGTAATACTATACTCAAATTAAAGAGAAGAAAATGCTCGATTTTATGGTGTAATTTATTTAAAAAAATAATGTCGTATGAAAAAGTTATTAGCATTTAAAAAAATAGGGGGGAAATTTTAAAAAGTCAACAATTGTGGGTAATGTAATAAAATACCCAAATTACCCTTGATTACTTATTTTTTCTACACTTTAATCTTAGCCCTTAATTAGATAATTAGAAGGCTAAGATTACTTCTTAGCATACTTAGGCAAAAATTAATTTGTATGGGAACCTCCCTCTCACTATGACACTATGTCTTTATTGCTCGGTCACTGTGTCTTATGCTTTTAATTACTTCTCATTGTGTTAATTTTTGCGTGTTATTGTCTATTTTTAGAATAAATAGTCTTTCAACAGTAACATTAACTTGTTAAAATCTCTACAATTATGATTTCTTTGCAAAGCTAATTAAATTAAAATATCAGGATAGTACGGAAAGAAAACATCCCAAGTATCATACAATGTTATCACATTAGTTGAGTCTTCATGTGCTAATCTGTCGGTGAGGATTTTTCTTTTATCTTCTTAAAAAACTTTAAGAAAAAAAAAAAAAAAAGGTTACGAAGAAACCAACAAAATTACTTTCGAGTATGAAAATTGAGTGGACCAAATATGTGTTGGCTCTATATTGCCCCTTCCGCAATCGATTTGATCTTATCATGGTATTTAAATCAAGAAACAAACTTATCGTCACGTTCTGACAATACAAATATTTAAAAATAAGTGGATTTTAGGATCAAAGTGATTGACAACACAAACTAAAATTTTATATATGTACGTGGTGATGATAATATGTGTTTTTGATACTTATGATTCCTGAAATTGTTGGAATTATAAGAAAACTGAGATAACAATAATATAGTATTTGTGGGATTATTCTTGAGTTTTTAAATATTTCAATTTAGTTTTCTGACAAGGTTTTACAGAAATTAGAAAACCAAAAGTTACCAATTGTCTAATTTACTTGTTTTTAAACATAGATTGTTTACCTCAAGATATATTATACATACGTATCATTTTTCTAATATATCACTGGGTTATAATCTCGTGTGATACACGGGTTAAATAAATTTACTATTGTTCTTCAGACTTGGATCAGTTGGTAAGAGTCCCCCCTCCCATAGTGGAGGTCAGGGGTTCGAACCTCCTTGGTACCGGTTTGGGGACATCTTGAGCAATGAAGAGAATTTTTCATTAAGCCAGTGGTTGCGGAGGCCGATTCTCAGAGCTCGACCCCGGTTTTCACCCGGCTGTTACACCAGAGGGGCAACCCTTGTGGAGGCAGTACGGTTTCCGGGGGAAGGCCGTAACCAAGTCTGACAATCCAGCGTGGGCCCGGTTCAGACAACATAGTCTGGAGCAGATCTTGGCTAGGGTCGCCCAGGGGGCGATGTGACATTGGATCACCATAAGAAAGTCACCGTTCAAAAAAAATAAATTTACTATTATATAATTAACTAGTTTTAGTAAACCCGTGTAATACACATGTTGAAAATATAAAAACAATATAATTCATAAATGTATAAATATTTCATATGATTAAGTTACGTATTACTATATCAATGAAAAATAAAAAATTATATTTACAAATTATAAATATTCAAATACCTTTTTGAATAATATCATATATAATTGATTCATTTAAAATTATAACCAGTTGTGTTAAAATCACAATAATCTAAAATAAATAAATATATCAATAAATATTTTTTCTTTTTAGTTTTTTTATTGAATCTTATTTAGCTATAAATAATGTATAAAAAATTAACAAATAAGTTGATAATATAAAAAATTAACTTTAAAATAAAATTCATTATTACTATTAATTGAGTTTCTTAAAATAAAAACTTGACTAAAATAATATATTAGTTTAGGCGGGAAATTTTTTGAGGAGTAACATGAGAATGCCATGTGGCATCCTAGTTACTCTTTTATTATATAGTATAGATATAGATAATGTAAAAAGTTATGTTTTAAATATTGTCTATTATACGGATCGAATAAACATATGTATTACACATATTTGAAAATTTGGAGTTAACATATTAAAATTTTTAATTATGGATAGTTATTAATTAATGAATAGATATTATAGCATTTATAATAAAGAGAAGAGAGAATCGGAAAAATCAATTTTTAGATGACCTGAAATTACTGAAATTACGATAAGTGTTCGAATTTATTTTATTTATTAATATAAATATATGGGTTGGTCTTTATCAATTGCGGGCCTTATCAATTTATTTAGGGTCGGGCCTAGGCTTGGTCTTGAAACATTCTTTGTTGCTAAATTCTAAATTCTCTAACAAGCCCACTACAACAACCTACCAAATAGACGAGTTGATGGATCATTTCAACCTATGTTTCTAAAACTTTATAAATTTTAGTGAAATAGTGTATAGTTACCCCTTGTTTAAAAAAAAATTGGGCAAATATCATTAAAATGTAAGTAAAAAATATATTTTTGGTATACTTAACCCCTAAATTTATAAGATATACATGAAACAGGCACTTAACAATATTATGGTATGTAGTAAAATCTTTAAACTCACATGTCATTATTATGTCTTTAGTGTAATTTATTATGTCTTTTTTCATTATGTCTTTTTATTAGTTAGTTTTTAGTATAATTATTTTTTCTAAAAGATGAAGTTAAAAAAATAATGGTGTAATAATATTGTTGTGTATCTCTAATATGTAAAATATAATAATAAATTAATAAAGAATTTTCTAATATATTAAAAACATTGACAAAATAACATAAGATATCGTTGTGTTTTTTAATCGTAATTGTGTTATCTTTTGAAAAATACTGTGGTGAAATAACAACATTCTGTACTTTTAGTTGTAAAACACAACGATAGACAACAATAAATTTATATACTTTATTAAAAAATAACATATTGTGTTATCTTCAACACTATGAGTTATGCAAAATACATTGGTGAAAGTATATATCATTGTGTATTTCTAATTGTAAAACACAATGATAAATAATAAGTTTATTTAATTTATAAAAACAATAATAAAAATAACACAAAATAATATAAAACATAAAATACAATTATGAATACATATAACAATTATGTAAAATATATGACACAATGAACGTATAAGACACAATAAACTGACGTATTTTACACAGTAATCAAAATGTTATTCTCTTTAAGGGCGTAAGTGACCCTTCGTCAATAGATTTACCCGGATAACTAGGATTGACGTATTCGTTGGTTGTTAAAAAAACACGTATTTTACACAAGTTTAAGGACTTAAATATACCAAACATAACTTGAGGGACGATGTGCGTTTAAACAAGCTTAGGGGCTGTTTTATTACGTTGACTGAGTAAGATCTGACTGAGTCAGAAGCTGACCGAGTAAGAGTTCTGACTGAGTCTGCATCTAACTGAAACTTGCCTGTTTGATTTACTATCTGACTGACTCTGCTGAATGAAAAAAATAACCATATTGCTCGTTGTTCTGACGAGTTTGAATTAACCGTTGTTGTGTAATCAATAAAAATAGCCACCGAAAACTTATTTATTTTCTTTCGTTCTATAAACTAAACAAAATTAAACTAAAAACCAAACCTCATCAAACTTAAATTTATCTTATAAAAAGTCATCTTCAACCTCCATTCTTCTGCTACACCACACCTCAAACAATATCCCACTCATAGAAGAATCTGTCAATTTCACCAAAGGATACAACATAGTCTCCCCCAACGACGACGAAACCACCATCGTTCACCACCAATCTCCACCCTCAAACCGTCATAGAACCACCGCCACCATCATCATCACCCTACTATTATCCGCCATCATCATCGCCACCGCAATCAGAGCCACCACCGTCCTCCACCGCACAAAACCACCGCAACCTCACCAATCATCACCCCTCAAAGCCGCAGAGTCGATCAAAACCATCTGTAACGTCACACAAGATCCACAATCATGCTTCTCCGACATCTCATCAGTCGTCTCCGGCGATAACTCCGGCGAAATCGTCGATCGAGAGGTGATATTCAACATCACGCTACGAGGGGAGACAGGAGGGGATGGGAAGGCTGTGTTTGACTGAGGGGAGGGGCGGAGGCGAGGGGCAGGGGAGAAGGGGATGAGGGCTGATGAAGAAGTTGGGTCAGACATTGCAATTTTAAGGTCCGGGTGTGACACCCTACATAAATCCCATATCGGCCGTGGACAGGAGAGATTCCTGGTTCATAAGAATTGTCTGATCTCTAATATCACCAACGTGTTTTGGGCGTATTGGTTGTGGATGAGAGGAGAACTCCACAGTTAAGCGTGCTCAGGTGGAAGCAATCCAGGGATGGGTGACCTCCCTGCGAAGTTTTCACCTGTGCAACCAAAAGCAAATCCGTGAGCTCTTCATGGGCAAAGCGGACAATATTGGTGGTATGAGAGGCCGGGTGTGACAGATTGGTATCAGAGTCATTGGTTATAGAGAATTAGGTGGAGCACTCGACCTAGACTAAACCTAAGAACCTTCATATAGGATGCATACTAGGGTTTGTGTGCATTTGATATTACATACATGTTCTTCATGATTCGGTTGACTACTTATTACTTCATAATATATTGCTTACCCATAAGTAGTATGCATAATGGGATTATGTGTGCAACATTATACATGTGAATGTTTTAAGTACATTATTGGTTATGCTTACATAGCATGTCTTACAAGCTATCTATGGTTTACTTATTTGAGAAGGTTGTGCGTATTATATCATCTATTTATACCTTGAGAAAGCTTTAGGTAAGCGCATCCTATCGTTATGTATTTGACTTATATTCGGATGGATTAACAAGTGCTATTTTAAGAATTCTTCCAAGGACTTAGGTTGTTAAGCCAACCTTTATCCCATACATTTGTCGATGTCACAATTACTATATGCTCTCTTATTTATAACTTGTTGGGTTGAATCTTGGAAGAAGGACACGCTGGCTAAGACGATGCTAGTAGACAAGAGAAGCGACGTACTCAGATCAGATGACTACTTCATCATAGTTCAGATTAAAGTACATGGATCCTCTCGACTATTCCTTGCTCAAGTGAATGTTTACTCAATCAATTCCTTGTACAACTTCGGTTAATTAATTTTTGTTAGTAACCACATCTTTGATACTCAAATCATGGATAACACTCTGTACTTGACAAGATATGTTAACTTGGGTAGGTGAAGCTGAGGGTGACCATGCAAAGCAAATTACCATTACGGGTGCAACACATAATTGTAATTTGCAGTGCATGTGAAGCCTGGAAAATCTTGTCATAAGATAACGATCATAGTCAATACAAACCTCTCATTCTATAACTTGGGACACTAGAGTCTCAGCCCTTATAAGACTCTGTTAATGATGAGGAAACATCTATAAAATTTCCTCTTATGTAAGTTCTAATCTACCTGCAATCTACATGGGATTCATAGTATGACATTAGTACTACTCCCATTGAGACGTTGCTCCTTTTAGCATTTTAGAAATTATACAATTGACTATTTGTTGGAAGACACATGGCCTTCGGAGAGTTGAAACAACGTAATGATACTACCTTGTTTAATGGATTGATCTTAGACTTGGAGTAGTTTGAATGTTCTAGCATTATGCCTTGATGAAGTAATCAGATGTCATGTAACTAGTTTAAGCATTATTCTTGGTATATCGTGGATGTGGTGGGAACGCTGCGGGGAACCCTATATATAAGCATCACCGTTATACTAAGAATATGCTTGAATGGGACTATATGATGATCTTGATTAATTAGAGTATGAAATGGTGGAAATGATAAGGTAATAGGAATGGTTGTACATAAAAGAAAATTTTGATGTGCTAGTCATAGAGTATGATAGAAAAAGGGGAGAAATAGGCCTAACCTGTTAGATTGAATGAAAATGAAAATATTATCATGGTAGGGTACCCCAACCCGAGCCAGAGAGGGGGGACTTTGATAGCCGTGACTTGAGATAAGTTCAAAATTTGGTGACTAAGGTTTACTGCCTAGAGATTCAAACAAACAACCTAGTGGTAAGGTAGACAAGAAGACCCAAATGTCATTGCAGGCACGTATTTGATCATCAATCAATACGTATCGGTTTGATATTAAGATAGAAGATAGCTTCAATTTTTTCCAATTCACTCCTTTAATTGACATGAACCCCAGTTGCTTAGAAATTAGTTAGTAGGATGAGATAACAATGGTAATAATTATAGGTAGTAAAGAAGTACAAGAATATCATGTCCTTGACATAGACTTATACCGTATGAATGGATTATCAAAGCATGAAACCGAGATAGTGCATCAGGAGAAGGTGGTACGTAATTCTTTATTAACTGATGAAGTGCTTAAGATTCAAGGAAAACGACCCGGAAGGGATTTAAGGAAGAGTGTAATTCTTTATTAACTTATTTCTTGCATGAAGATTTGTCGATACCTAAGGAAGAGTGTTATGTATTTCTAGCGCACGTGGTAGAAAGAAAACAAAAGAAAGAACGTTGAAAGATATTTAAACTCTACGATATTTTCCATAGGATTTTTCTAATAACTATCAAGACCGCCCCCTTCTCGTGAGGTATAATTCCAAAATGATTAGTCTTGTTACAAGACACACTATCTGTTAGCACCATCGAAAATACAAGAATTATCAAGTCAATTACAAGAGCTCTTAGATAAAACTTTTATTTGACCTAGTCATTCACCGTGGGGAGCACCGATATCGTTTGTTAAAAAGAAAGATGGATCGTTCCGAATGTGCATCAATTATCAGGAATGAATAAGTTGACCGTGAAGAATTGATATCCTCTCCCTAGGATTGATGATCTATTGGACCATTTACAAGGAGCTTCTTACTTCTCTAAGAATGATATTTGATTGGGCTATCGTCAATTAAGGGTTCATGAGGATGACATACCAAAAACAGCGTTTCGAACTCGATATGGACATTACGAGTTTTTCGTCATGCCGTTTGGACTGACCAATGCTCCGACAGTGTTTATGGATTTGATGAATATGGTTTATAAACACTATCTGGACAAGTTTGTGATCGTGATTATAGAAGATATTTTTATCTACTCTCGAATGAAAGAAGATCATCATCAGCATCTACGAACAATACTAGAGCTATTAAAGGAAGAGAAACTTTACGCCAAGTTCTCAAAGTGTGAAATTTGGTTGCCAGAGTTAAAATTTCTAGGATACGTAGTGAATGAGAAGGGAATTCATATTGATCCTGGAAAGATCGAAGTATTTAAGAAATGGGATACACCTAAGACGCCTTTGGATATTCGGCGATTCTTAGGGTTAGCTAATTACTACCGGCGATTTATTGCAAACTTCTCCAAGATTGCTCAACCATTGACGATGTTAACCCAGAAAGATAATAAGTTGATTGAGATCATAAACAAGAAGAGGCCTTTCAGACGTTGAAGGAAAGATTATGTAATGCGTCAATATTGACCCTTCTTGATGGATCCAACGACTGTGTGGTGTTCTGTGATGCATCACACCAAGGACTTAGTTGTCTACTGATGCAAAAGGATAAGATGATTGCTTATGCCTCGTGTCAACTTAAGGTTCACGAAAAGAATTATACGACACATGACCTGGAATTAGGCACAGTAGTATTCGCACTTAAGATATGGAGGCATTATTGTACGGACAAAGTGTGTCATTTACATGGATCACAAGAGCCTTCAGCACATATATATGATCAGAAAGAATTGAACATATGTCAGAGATGATAGGTAGAACTTCTCAGTGATTATGACTGTGAGATTCGATATCATCCGAGAAAGACCAATGTGGTGGCCGACGCCTTGAGTAGAAAAGAACGTATCAAGC
>CM044002.1:49977713-50002713 GCA_024085815.1 Flaveria linearis | reverse complement strand
CATGCGTGCGTGCATGCGTGCGTGCATGCGTTGCGGCATGCGTGCGTGCATGCGTGCGTGCAGGCGTGCGTGCAGGCCTGGGTGCTGTGCATACATACATGCATACATACATACATATATATATATATGAAAAGATTCAAGCGAGAACCTTTTTTTATTGTGAGAACTTGTGAAAACCATCAAGATCAATAAATATTATTTATTTTTACTTATATAATATTATTACACATATAGAAGATTTGATCTTTTATATATATGTGTAAATTCGTAAGTGTAAAAGGGTTTAAATTGGTGTAAGTTTTGTAAAAAAAACACATATTTAAAGTTGTAAGTAAAACTTACACCAATATAAACTTTTTTAAATTTATGAATTCACACATATATATAAAATATCATAATCTTGTATATACGTATATACGTATATCTATAGTTTATATACGTATATCTATACGTATATACGTAATATACGTATATATATACGTATATATACGTATATATACGTATATATATACGTATATAGACGTATATATATACGTATATATACGTATATATATTGTATATATATACATATATACGTATATATACATATTACATATAACATATACACGTATATATACATATACGTATATACATACATATATAGGTATACATATATACGTATATACATACATATATACGTATATCGATATACGTATATATGTATACGTATATAGGTATATCTATACACGTATATATAACGTATATACGTACATCTATATACGTATATATGTATACGTATATACATAATCGGGTTCCCAAAAATCCCTAAATCCATTATGTTCCCAACCCTAATTCCGCCTCATCGTCTTCTTCATCGAGTGAGCGTTTTCACACCAAGGAAGCATTCGATTTCATTTTCTCAGATACTTTGAAGTTCGTCTCCTTCAGGTTTGCTTCATGTTATTGATTTAAAATCTGCGATTTGTACGGTTCGTTATACGTTGAGTATTAGTACGGTGTTTGCATAGGGTTTTTGTGATCATGTTGATTATGCGATTTTTGCAAAAATCTACACATATGGTTTCTCTGATCATAGAATATAAGGTTTCATTAGAGGTTGATAAAGATGATGATTAAGATGATGGCAATGAAGAAGCCAACGGTGGCGGTGCTGCGGTAGATATGATTCAGATGAATGTGGATGCCGTCATGTATGTTATTTTGTGTTGGTTCGATCAATTGGTGACATTTTCCAGGTTTCTTTTCATCTTTCCAGGTTAGAAGGTTAGATATATGCTGAACTTCTGATGTGAATGTTGGGTCTATAACAAAAAAAACATGTATTGTGTGTTTGAGATTTGAAGCATACGAGATTTACAAATAACTTACGGTTAAAATCTAAATGATATTTAGGGTTTCAAAAGTTACAGAGTCTGTATCGCATATTAGAATAAAAGCAGTCACTTTTTATGTTATTTCTAGCTCTAATCACTTGGAGCTTTGCATTTTTGGGACTGAAAGATATTTTGAGTAAATTAAACACCACTTGTTGTTTATCTAAAAGCCCTTACCTTCTATCATTCTGATTAAATTTAGAGACTTGTATATTTATAATACACACACACACATAATATATGTATGTATATACATATATATATGTATGTATGTATGTATTATGTATATATATATGTGTATATAATGTATCTATATATGTATATATATATATGTATGTATATATGTATATATATGTATGTATGTATGTATGTATGTATGTATGTATGTATGTATGTATGTATGTATGTATGTATATATGTATATATATGTGTGTATGTATGTATGTATGTATGTGTAATATATATGTGTGTGTGTGTGTATATATATATGTGTGTGTATATATATATATGTATATATATATATGTATGTATGTATGTATGTATGTATGTATGTATGATTCCTTGGCTGTAAGTTACCCTATATAATGAAAAATGGCCATGCCTGGAACGACTAGCATTAATTATTCAAATCTCTGTTTTCCGTTGTAACAATTGGAATGTGTTTGAGGAATTATTGTATAATATATTTCAATAGTTTGAATGGTATGGTTTTAGGTTATATGGTGAGTTTGGGAATGGAACAATGAAAAGTAAAAAAAATATATTCTGGAAAAAATCAATTTAATAAATAATATATTATTTCAAAACTACAAAACCGCCCTATAAAATGTAAAAAAATCGCCCTATAAAATACAGACCGAAACCGCCCTATAAAACACACCAAACCGCCCTATAAAATGAAAAATTCGCCCTAAAAAACATACCCAAAAACCACCCTATAAAATTAAGAACCACCCTATAAATTAAGAACCCACCCAAAAATACACAACCGCCCTATAAAATAACGCCCCATAAAATCAACCATTTTTTAGAGCGAGGTTTTCAGGGCGGTGTAAAACCGCCCTAACAACTTAAAATAACCGCCCTAACAAACCAATTTTATACTAGTGACATCTATCTTTGTATTCAAAATTTTATTTTTTTTTAATTTTTAGTACTTGTGGGTTGTGGCTAACAAATAATTATCTCATATTGGCTTTGAGGTTATCTTAATGATATTGACTGCAAATACTATTGTATGTCGAATGCTGAAATAGCTTTGAAGGTAAGTTGCATGTCATTTTGATATAAAGACTTATTGAGATTGCATGACATAACTTTATATCATTAAAAATGAAATTTTTATTAGCTAACTGTACTTTAGTTTATATGTTTCTTGTGTGTCACTCTTAATCTCAGAATCTTGTAAAACTTTTTCGCCTTAATGTCCGTTATTATATTTTGTTTTTGAAACATTTTTTTTGGTAGAGTATTTTACTTAATCTGGAATAAGATGTTTCACAAGTCTGCAGGGAAAAAAATTAAGTAGGCATGGATTTAGGAGGGTGTTAAAAAGTGTTAATTGATGAGTTTAAATACTAGCGTCTATGTGGATCTAGGAAGCTGGGTGAAAGGTATCCTTTATTGTTTGATCAACGCGCACGCATACAGATATACATAATATAATTTTGTGTGTTTATGTCATAGCAACAATCTAAAGAGATTTGTTTTGTCCCAAAAATACTAGCAACAATTTCTCTTTAAGTAAAGGTAAAGCTCTAACTTACGACTGGCTAATTGATAAATGTTAATTACAAATAGTGGTACATTATTGATATGTCTTGTTATAATCTAAAGAGATTTGTTTTAATCCTGTGTAACACACGGGTGGTTAGACTAGTATATATATATCTCAAATGTGTACCTCATTTTTACTCTCTGTACTCTATCTCTGAAACCAACCCATCACCCACCACCACCACCACCACCACTGTAACCCCAACACTTTCTCAACCCTAGATTGGACCCCCACACCAAAACCTTTGCACCCAATCGATTTTCCTGTCCCTCATTTCACCTAACCAGGGCGGAGGATATAGGGGACGGGGGGGGGGGCACCCCCCTCTTTTTTTCATCGGTAGTGTAATTTTTTGGCCTGGTAGTGTAATTTTTTGGTCCGGTACTGTAAATTTTTTATATAAATATCGAGTTCGCCCCCACTAAAAATAATAATTTCGCCCCCGCCCCTCCAACGGGGATGTTCAAGCTCCGCCACTGCACCTAACACCCATTGTCGGGTCTGCTACCACTAACTCTACCAAAATCGACCTTATCTAAGAACTCCACATTTAGATATGCTCCATTGACCCCCGTAATCAGATTAAACATCCCGATCTCCACCAGGGCTGTTAGATCGAGACCCTAATTAGACACGATTGATACACAAGATTAGGGTTTGTTGTTAGGTGTTCAGATAGGTGTGATGGTGGTGCACGATAAAGGCTATACTTTATGATTTTCGGGCTGCACTAGATGTGGCGTTGGTGTTCGGTGGAGGTGGTTGTAGTGTGACAAGGAGTAAATCATGTAGATGGTGGCTAGAATGGTGGTCGTGCATGTGGTGGTGGAGGCGATAGAGGGAGGGATAGAGGAGTTTGTTGAGATTGTAGAAGGGTGGTGATAATTGCCGCTGGTGATGGTCGCTGGTGGCTGCAGCCTCGTAGCAAGGGTAATGGTGGTGGCTGATGCTTAAAGATGAAGATGAGTGGATGATGGCGGTGCCTAGAAGTGCAAGTGGTGGTGGGGTTAGAGGAAGAGGTGAAGAAGGGTAAGTAGATAGAGATATTAGAGAGAGAGTGTGTGATTTATAAATAATTTAGTTTTTTATATATGTATATTAAAGTAACAATAGAAACCTAAGGGTATATTTGTCCTTTTACATTTATTTAACAGAAGAAATGGGTGAGTGTTAACGTCCTGGACTTGATTGTGACAGATATCAAACCATAGTGGTTAAATCGCACGTTTTTACACTATTGGATGAAAATGGTTATAAACAACAAATCATAAGGTCCAAAAATGTAATTTACTCTTTATTTTAACAGTATTTAATAATTCACCAGAATTTCTTTCATTACCAAAATATTTAAAAGCTAAATACAAAGATCCACACAACAAAAACATGGGTACATCCTTTTGTCCCCTGTATTAATAAGAGGCATAATCATAAGTGCTAGTGATACAAGATAACACTAAGTTCGTGATTTTTACAAGTTTATTTATAACTGACAAATGCCATGATGCTAGAAATTTACATTTATACCCATGGATTTTTTTTCAAAAGAAGTGGACCAATAAAAATTCCATCAATAGTGCCACTTCTTAATAAAAGTGACCAATTGAAAATATACCTCCAATCTTCCATCCAATATATTTTTGTTCCCAACTACCACCACCCATTTTCTTTTTTATTTTAAGCCTAAAAAATGGTTGTCAATACCGTATTTCTTTGAACATGTTAATAAATATATTTTTTCATGTTTCATATTATTTTGTATACTTCTTGTAACACCCTCAAAATTCATAACAATAATATAATAAGGAGGGTGCTACTAGTGGGTTGTTATAACGACTCAGAGACTACACACGCAGCGAAACTTTTTCATATATTAAAAACTGTTTACATCATTAAACATATTTACAAGACTTTAACCAACATTCAGAACTTTATTAACGCTTTAAGTACTTCATTCCCAAAAACCCAACTTTAATGGCCAGTATTATACACCATAACCGGAAGCTAACTCTGTGGGGGACCATCACGAGCACCTCTAATACTACCTGGCATGCATTAGAAAACAAACACAAAATCAGATAAACTGGTGAGTTATAACATACACCACATTTCAATAGTAACAATTCATCAATTGTTATCACACCAAATGATCCACGCACACATTCATCAGTCCATTTATTTATCCCAGTATTGATATGCATATCGAATAACCACAAGGTATTTATGGACATCTTTTTATCAATTTAATTTGGTGGGTGAAACCTCCACCTCGCGCGTTGACGGGTCCAAACCTCCGTCTAGAATTTGGTGGGTGAAACCTCCACCTCGCGCGTTGACGGGTCAAACCTCCGTCTATAATTTGGTGGGTCAAACCTCCACCTCGCCATTCACCACAATTTACCATTTTCAACTCATTTTCACATCTTGATTTATTTATATGCATGCCAGTGCCCGATTTTGTCAAACAGCATTTGTCAAACGATATTACACATAAAAAGGGCAATTAGAACTCACCTTAACGTTCCAACAAGTGGTTATCAATCCAAATATGCTAGGGCAGCTAAAACTTCTCTTTCAAAGCAAAATCTAAAATAATAATCTTAACTTAGTCAAATTTCCCCTAGCTGACCACTTCACACGACTAAGGCTATGCGACTGGACTCATTCGTGCGACTGAACAAGCGACTGAGTTTAGTCGTACGAATGGACCATACGACAGAGGTGCGAATGAGCTATAACAGGGTTTATGCGAATGACTTCCATTCGTGCGATTGTTCATGCGACTGAACTTCAGTCGCACGTTTGAACAATGCGATTGACTCAGTCGCACGAATGGGTCATGCAACTGGGCTCATTCGCCTGAAACGGATCAGCAGCTGTGTTCTTGTCATATTTGATCCAAAAACTCGAGTTTTAACCATTTGGATTATACCATATTCACAATAGAACCTGTACACCTCATTTACAGCCGTTTCGGGTCCTTATTTCATCAAACTTCCCAAAACTAGGGCCCGAACCTTCACTTTTCAGTTTAACAAAAGATTGAATAGAAACTCTAATTTAAACATTTTTTGGATCAATTCCCACCACCCACACAGCTTAACATATTCAAAATCGATCCGTACCAAGCAAAACTTACCAAAACGGGGCTAGTTTGATCAATTTGGGGCAAGAGCAGGGTGTTTGGGTTCAACAGGAGCAAGGGGATAAAGTTACAGCAGATAAAATATGCTTTTCAACCCCTTAACCGCCCTACTTATCCTTCATGCCTATTTTTAGCCGACATACTCAGTCGCACGATTGGACCCATTCGCACGGCTCAATCGTACGACTGAGCTCACACGCCCGTCATTCATGCGATTGAGCTTCATTCGCACGTATGGCATGCGACTGAACACTAATCTAATTAAATATATAATATTGAACTTTTTAGATGTTACACTTCTGTTATGATCTTGTTTAATAGAAAGGCCCAAGATAATCAGACACCCTGTCAGGTGATAAATAAACGCCCTTTGACTGTTTTCACGTCCCGTGAAGGGCCTTACGGGCCGTATGGTGTTCAAAAATAATTTTCACATCTTTATACGCTCACGGGCTGTGAAACACATCACGGCCCGTAAAGGTCAATACCCACGACCCGTGAACAAGCTCAATAACGGCCCGTGAGTTCTCTCACGGGCCGTTTGTGGGTTACCAAATGGCCGTGAAGTCTCAACGGTTGTTTTTTAAAAATTACCCAGTCTCACGGGACGTGAGGATACTCACGGCCCGTTTTTGCAATCAGTAACGGGCTGTGAGGCCCTTCACGACCGTGAAGCCGTATTATATATACGACCTCACGGCCCATTTCTTCATTTACGCCCCCTAAACACACATCCGATTCACTCTGTCATGAGCTCCGTATTTCATCACTTTCATACCGCCGACTCCTTACTACGATACGTATTCAAATTCGTATTTTATTTTTGTATATTTATCGTTTAAATATGTTAAAATTTAATTTAAAAACGAAAATAATCTGAAAAATTTGGGGGTCACGGGCCCGTGAGATGATCTCACGGGCCGTGAGATGATCTCACGGGCCGTGAGATGATCTCACGGGCCGTGAGATGATCTCACGGCCTGAAAAATATGGCTCTCAACTCGGTTCGTTGTGTGCTGACCGAAGTTATAACTTTTGTTTATCCAAGCCGACACAAATCTCTCTTTTGTAGGGGTCCAACCAGTTATTTTTGAGGTACATCAGCACTCCTATTTTAAAAAAAATGTACTTATTTTTATGTAAATATACATATATTTTTAAGAATAACACTAGAAAACTTACTTGAATGTTTGGACACCAATCTGCGATAAAGCCGGTCGTAATTATAAGCGTATATGTCCGTCGTTGCAGAGTGAATAAGTACCGACCACACATGCTCAAAAGCACCCCACTCTTCATTTGAAAAACTCGCCTTGCAATGTTTAGCAATATTTTCCGAAATATGCCATCTGCAAAGTAATCGAACAGCACTCGGAAAAACTTCTTCTGACGCATTCATCAGAGCGAGGTCTCGGTCGGTTAGTATAACACGGAGCTCCATACACTTTTCTTCCAGCGTTGCTTTTAGTTGCTCTACACCCATCTGAAGTTGCTTCACGCTCATAATCAATGAATGCGTGAGCAACAGAAAAAGATTTCAGGGTGGATGTCACACCAACCATTTGAACAAATGGCATTTTATACAAGTTAGTTTTGTATGTTGTATCAATCATCAACACGTGTGGGTACGCATGCCATAATGTGTGAGATGTGGGATGTATAAAAAAAAACCCCGTCGACGGTATTTGTCGGTTCATCTATGTGAGGGGTGTAAATATATTGATGTTGTTGTAGTATAGAAAAAAAAACCTGCATTGGGTTTCACCAATTCTGGTGGACTTTTTAATTTTTGCCCGAGCATTATATATGGTTCGTAACACAGACACGTTATTGGGATTTTGTTCCCTCAACGTGCCTAGAATGTTTCGAGGGTCAATATTTTGCTCGGTCAGATTCTTTACAGTAGAAAGCTCATTTTCGGTGAGCCTCATTGCATATGCATGTCCTTCCAGGTGTTCAGCAGGTTCATGGTTATGAGTATCATCCACAACAATTATAATCCACCCATCTCTCTTCATCTCGTACTTACCGTGCAATTCAAATTGACAGTTTGTTTTTTTCGTGCCACTTTTCTTAGAGTGGATGCTCCCTTATATACACCACCCCGATCACATTTCAACCAAATTTTAACCACCACACCATTCGAATTTCTTTTGAACGTTTGGTGATAATAACAAACCTATTTTCTCGCCCCACGTTACTTGCCCAATCAACTAATTTTTCACGAGATGAGAAAACCTAATCAATTTAATATTTTTAGTTAGTTATTACTAAGTGAAAGTAAAATGAAAGTAAATTAAATATGATATATCTTATAACCTGATTCGTGTCGTATAAACCTCTTTTATCGGAACCAGAACCGTTATTATCACCGCTGCTATCGCCACCGTTATCACCCCCGTCATCGCCGCCGTCATTCCCGCCGTAATTGGACGCGAACTGTCCTAAATAGTTTGAAGCAGCCTCATCGTAATAACCGTAACCCTCCTCAGGGTAATAGTTAGATTCCGAACCGAATAAATAGTTGCTATCCAGAAAGACATCGTAACATTAAATATTAACGTTTATATAGTAGTTGAAATGGAATATTGCGTTTATATAGTAGTTGAAATGAAATGAATTTATATCGTAGAAATTTGAATTATGAAATGAATTTATAAACTAACGTTTATATAGTAGTTGAAATGGAATATTACATCCCGTCACATAATAACGCGAATATCGAGGAATATTACGTCATATCAAATAATGTAATAAATACAAAATTACACGACTATCGAGGAATATTACGTCATATCAAATAACGTAAAAATACAAAATTACATGAAAAACGAGGAATATATATCTCGTCAAATTATTAAAGGTGAAAATAGGACCCGTAAAGCAGTTCACGGCCCGTAAGTGGAATACCAAACGGGCCGTAAAGAGCTTAACGGGCCGTTAAAAAATATGACCGTGAACACCTTCACGGGCCGTTACGTTTTTGAATGACAGATTTGACTACCCGACAGTCAATACGGCCGTGAAGGGCCTTACGGCCCGTGAGTAGGGCGTCTGAATATCCTAAAGGGCGTCTCTTTAGTAGGCCCCTTATTGTTTGATACGCGCACGCATACAGATATACATAATATAATTTTCTATGTTTATGTCATAGCAATAATCTAAAGAGATTTGTTTTGTCCCAAAAATACTAGCAACAATTTCTCTTTAAGTAAAGGTAAAGCTCTAACTTGCGACTGGCTAATTGATAAATGTTAATTACAAAATAGTGATACATTATTTGATATGTCTTGTTATAATCTAAAGAGATTTGTTTTAATCCTGTGTAACACACGAGTGGTTAGACTAGTATATATATATCTCAAATGTGTACACTCATTTTTACTCTCTGTACTCTATCTCTGAAACCAACCCATCACCCACCACCACCACCACCATCACTGTAACCCCAACACTTTCTCAACCCTAGATTGGACCCCACACCAAAATCTTCGCACCCACTCGATTTTCCTTGTCCCTCATTTCACCTAGCTAGGGGCGGAGGATATAGGAGATGGGGGGGGGCACCCCCCTCTTTTTTTCGTCGGTAGTGTAATTTTTTGGCCTGGTAGTGTAATTTTTTGGTCCGGTACTGTAAATTTTTATATAAATATCGAGTTCGCCCCCACTAAAAATAATAATTTCGCCCCCGCCCCTCCAACGGGGATGTTCAAGCTCCGCCACTGCACCTAACACCCACTGTCGGGTCTGCTACCACTAACTCTACCAAAATCGACCGTATCCAAGAACTCCACATTTAGATATGCTCCATCGACCCCCGTAATCAGATTAAACATCCCGATCTCCACCAGGGCTGTTAGATCGAGACCCTAATTAGACACGATTGATACACAAGATTAGGGTTTGTTGTTAGGTGTTCAGATAGGTGTGATGGTGGTGCACGATAAAGGCTATACTTTATGATTTTCGGGATGCACTAGATGTGGCGGTGGTGTTCGGTGGAGGTGGTTGTAGTGTGACAAGGAGTAAAATCATGTAGATGGTGGCTAGAATGGTGGTCGTGCATGTGGTGGTGGAGGCGGTAGAGGGAGGGATAGAGGAGTTTGTTGAGATTGTAGAAGGGTGGTGATAATTGCCGCTGCTGATGGTCGATGGTGGCTGCAGCCTCGTAGCAAGGGCAATGGTGGTGGCTGATGTTTAAAGATGAAGATGAGTGGATGATGGCGGTGGCTGGAAGTGCAAGTGGTGGTGGGGTTAGAGGAAGAGGTGAAGAAGGGTAAGTAGAGAGAGATATTAGAGAGAGAGTGTGTGTGATTTATAAATAATTTTAGTTTTTTATATATGTATATTAAAGTAACAATAGAAACCTAAGGGTATATTTGTCCTTTTACATTTATTTAACAGAAGAAATGGATGAGTGTTAACGTCCTGGACTTGATTGTGACAAATATCAAACCATAGTGGTTAAATCGGACGTTTTTACACTATTGGATGAAAATGGTTATAAATAACAAATCATAAGAACCAAAAACGTAATTTACTCTTTATTTTAACAGTATTTAATAATTCACCAGAATTTCTTTCGTTACCAAAATATTTAAAAGCTAAATACAAAGATCCACACAGCAAAAACATGGGTACATCCTTTTGTCCCCTGTATTAATAGGAGCATAATCATAAGTGCTAGTGATACAACATAACACTAAGTTCGTGATTTTTACAAGTTTTATTTATAACTGACAAATGCCATGATGCTAGAAAATTTACATTTATACCCATGGATTTTTTTTTTCAAAAGAAGTGGACCAATAAAAATTCCACCAATAGTGTCACTTCTTAATAAAAGTGACCAATTAAAAATATACCTCCAATCTTCCATCCAATATATTTTTGTTCCCAACTACCACCACCCATTTTCTTTTTTATTTTAAGCCTAAAAAATGGTTGTCAATACCGTATTTCTTTGAACATGTTAATAAATATATTTTTTCATGTTTCATATTATTTTGTATACTTCTGTCATGATCTTGTTTAATAGAAAACACATGGTTGTAAAAATATAATTTGAAAAATGGGAGTCGTGGAGTAACGGGTAAATTTCAAAACTTTTAATTTATAAAAGCTTTTGAGGTTGTATTTTCATAAAAGTGTAAAAAAATTTCTTATAAGGATTCTCTTTTCATCACTCATTTTTGTCATCTACACTAATAGAGTTGTAACCCTCAAGTAAATGTAACTCTCTATGTCTCCACAATGTGTGGAGAGATCAATATATAGATGGAGAATTTACATAAAGATACAAGGAAAATACATAAATGACAAATATAAGTAAACTTAATAAGGTGATGTACTAATATCCCCCCGCAAGCGAAACGGAGGCGGTCCGAGACGAAGCATGTTTCTAAACGCCTCAAATTGTGGTCGCGGAAGACTTTTAGTAAAAATGTCAGCCACCTTTAGCTTGGTAGGTATAAACTTGGTGTGCAGTTTACCGGAAGACACCAATTCGCGAATGAAGTGATAATCCAATTCAATATGCTTCATGCACTTGTGTGAGACAGGATTCTGTGTTAAAAACAGCGTACTACGGTTATCATACAATAAGGTTGGTCGAACAGATGGTAGGCCATGAAGTTCTCGAAGTAGATGATTGACCCAAATAAGCTCAGCAGCGGTGTGAGCCATGGCACGATATTCTGATTCACAACTGGAATGCTAGACCGTTGGTTGCTTCTTGGCCGACCAGGAAACAAGATTGCCACCAAAGAAGATAGAGTAACCATAGGTAGAACGACGAGTTTCAAGACAACGAGCCCAATCAACATCCGAATGTCCAACAAGAGATGTATGTGTCGGTTTAGAAAATGACAGCCCATATGAGATTGTGCCTTTGATATAACGAAGAATTCTTTTACAGCTTGAAAGTGATCCTCGGTTGGTGCGTGCAAAAACTGACTCACCTGATTCACGCATAAGAGATATCGGGTCGAGTAATGGTTAAATACTGAAGAGCTCCCACAAGCGACCGATAGTGCGTCGGGTTAGAGTAGGCGACCCGATGGAGGTGGGTAAATGTTAGTAGCCAAAGGTGTGGAGGCAGGTTTGGCATCAAGCATGTTGGCCGTGGTTAAAATCTCCTTAGCATACTTCACTTGACTTAAAAACAAACCGGAGGCAGCATGAGACACCTCCAGACCCAGAAAGTAATTCAAGTCCCCCAGATCTTTGATCGCAAATTCACGGTGTAGACGAGTGATGAAACGAGTAATAACCACATGATCATTTCCCGTTAGGATCAAATCATCCACATAAATCAATAAGTACATGATGCACATGTCCTTTTTGAACACAAATAATGATGTGTCAGCGCGACTGCACGTGAATCCTTCGGATAACAAAAACTGACTTAAGCGAGAAAACCATGCACGAGGGGCCTGTTTAAGGCCGTAGAGAGCCTTGTTCAACTTACACACATGGTTCGGGAGCTTGGGGTCCACATAGCCAGGAGGTTGTTCCATATAAACACACTCATTAAGGTTACCATGTAAGAACGCATTATTGACGTCCAATTGGTGCAATTTCCAGTTGTTCAAAACCGCTAATGAGAGGATGATACGAACAGTGGAAGCCTTAACCACAGGACTAAAAGTGTGAAAGTAGTCAAGACCAGGTGCTTGACTAAACCCCTGTGCCACAAGACGAGCCTTGTGACGTTCAATTGAACCATCAGAATGATACTTGGTGCGGAACAGCCACTTGCACCCAACAATGTGGCGATCGGGTGGCGATCGGGTGGCGATCGGGTGGCCTCGGAACAAGCACCCAAGTCTTGTTATTAGACAATGCATGCATTTCTTTGTTCATGGCCGAGACCCACTTGGGGTCTTTGGCAGCCGTTGAGTAAGTTTTAGGGTCTTTTTGAGCAAGCAAGGCATGATGAAGGGGATGGTTGGTAACGTGAGAAAATCCGCCCGGTGTTTGGGTTTAAAAATACCCGCCTTGGCGCGAGTCATCATCGGGTGAGAGGGCAAAGGTGGGGGGTCGGGAACTGTTGGTGGTGGGGGTGTGGTGTTTCAGGATTGATGAAGGGTGGAGAAGAGGAGATCGGGGAAGGAGGGGGGGAGGAAGTAGGTGAAGAAGGCAGTGAGGAGGAAGAGTCGGTAGTGGGGGAAGGGGTGGTGATGGGTAAAGGTTCAGGGCAGAGGGTGCAAGGCTTGGCTGGAGTGTGGGTAGGAGTGGGGTTTATGCATGACGTGGAAGAGATGGGTGTGGGGTTGAGAGCAGTAGAGTGATGGGGAAAAGAGTCGAGAAAGGTGGTGAGGTCTTGATGGATGTTGGCGGGTGTGGGAGAGTTCTTGTGAAACGGGAATATGGTCTCATCAAAACAAGCATGTCGAGACACATAAACCCGAGAAGTGAGGGGATCAAGGCAACGATACCCTTTGTACATGGGACTATAACCGAGGAACACACACGGAATGCTACGCGGGGCAAGTTTATGTTCCATATAATCACGAAGATAAGGAAATACAAGACAACCGAAGGCTTTTGAAGGTGCTATAAACAGGTGATCGAGAATAGAGCATCTCAAATGGTGATTTGCCTTGAAGAACCGATGAGGGTAAACGATTGATGATGTAGACGGCGGTTGAGAATGCATCAACCCAAAAGGAAGAAGGGAGACTAGCATGGAAAAGCATGGCCAAGTCCGTCTCGACAATATGTCGATGTTTACGTTCAACACGACCGTTTTGTTGAGGAGTGTAGGGGCACGAGAGACGGTGAAATGTTCCATTTGATTCAAATAATGCCTTAACTTTATGATTGAGAAACTCAGTGCCATTATCAGATTGAAAACACTTTTACTTTGGTGGAGAATTGTGTTTGTACCATATTTATAAAGACCGATAGCACATGAAAGAAATCCGATTTTAATTTTAATGGGTAAAGCCAACAAAAGCGAGAGTGATCATCAACAAAAAGAGCATAATAGCGGTAGTTATCCCCGGATAGAACCGGTGAAGGCCCCCAAAGATCACAATGAATGAGGTCAAGCGGTTTCAATGACCTTTTATTATCTACGACAAATGGTAATTTATGACTTTTCGCAAGTTGACACGGGGAACATAAGCCCGGTTTAGGTAATAACGCAAACACAGAAATGTGATTATGTTTTTGCAAATTAACAATAGTCTCAAAATGCACATGTCCCAAGCGGGAGTGCCAAATTTCAAATGATGCTTTAGGTGTTGATGTAGTAGATATAAGTGCTTGATGATCAGGTTTCAAAACATATAAGCCATCTTCACATGTTCCCCGGGCTAAGATCTTCTTGGTGTGTCGATCCTGAATACAAAAGGAGGGGTAAGATAAATTAACATCAACAGGATTATCTTGAGTGAGAGCACTAATAGAGAGCAACTGTTTAGTAAGGTGGGGAAACACCAACTAGGGCTGTACAAAAAGTTCGTGGCTCGAAGTTCGCTCGAAGTTCGCTCGAGAAAAGCTCGAAAAAAGCTCGGCTCGAAAAAAGCTCGATTCTAAATGAGCTGGCTCGGCTCGGCTCGAATTCTAAGCGAGCCGAACTCGAGCCAGGGTTAGCTCGGTTCGAGCTCGGCCCGTGGCTCGGTTCGTTGGCTCGGCTCGTGACTCGGTGCATATAATATATGTGTATATATATATTTATATTGTATAATAATAATAATCATTATTATTACTACTACTACTATTATTATTTTTATATTAGGATTTTAAAAAGGTTTTCTTAAAATAAAAATGGATTATTTTTATAAACATTAAGTATTTTATTTAAAAAATATATAACTTAACAGTAAATTGTTTATATTCAAAATAATGATCTTTGTTTCCCTTAGTACGGAGTACCCAACAAAAGATAAAAACTCTAATATATATTTTTGTGTTTTTATATAAATTAATGTGAAAAAATAAAATAAAAAAAAATAAATCGAGCCGGCTCGAACGAGCCACGAGCTGGCTCGAGCTTTTCACGAGTCGAACTCGAGCCGGTGTTTTGAGCTCGTTAGAAATTTTCAAGCCGGCTCGGCTCGGCTCGATAAGCTTCGAGCTCGAACTCGAGCCCATCCTGGCTCGGCTCGGCTCGGCTCGTTTACAGCCCTAACACCAACACATTTTTTAAATGAAGATTATTACCAACTATGGTATTGCCCTTGCATGAAATAGGTAGAGATTGGCCATTTCCAAAAGTGACAGAGGCATTACCTGTAGGAGGAGTTATGGAAGTGACATGGTAGAAGATGGTGTCATGTGATCCGATGCCCCGGAGTCGACAAACCAATCGGGAGTGTGAGAAGTAACATGACACTGGGAAAGGAAAGCACTTGCAAGAGTGTCTTCATTGTTGGGGAGGGAATCTCGGGAGGCAAAGGAGCGAAGGTTGGGGCAGCCGGTTGCATAATGACCTTCCCTTCGACAAAGTTGGCAAGTAGGCATGCGACGGCCACAGAAACGTCCACCACGATGAACTGCGGATGCAGCTCCACGCGAGAGGCGTCCTCCACGACCCCTAGGTGTGAATGACCGGTCGGTTTGCGCAGCAAAGGCAACCGGGGGTGTAGAGGAATTGTGGATGGTGCGCATGAAGAGTTCATGACTTTCCGCACGAGCCAGAAGATCCGAGAACACCGGGGCAGGGCGGGTGGACCGAATAGCAGTGGAAAAAGTCTCAAATGAGGAGCCAAGACCACAAAGGAACCAGTGAGATTGGTCTGCACCTTCAACGGGATGACCGATGGCAGTAAGTTGATCACAGATAGTCTTGAATAGCCTACCGAATTCAGCGACAGTCTTGGTCCCTTTTTGTAGGAGACGAAGTTGATCACGCAGATTGTGAACGTGATCAATGGAGGAGTTACCGAAAGCAGCTTCCAAGGCAACCCACACTTGGCGGGCCGTGGGTAGGCCAACAATAATAGTGACGGCCTCCTCGGAGATAGAGGCATGGAGAATAATGATGGTGCGTTGATCGACGGAGAGCCAAGCGGAGTAAGCCGGATTCTCGATACACTTGTTGTCGGATGAAATGGTTGGAGGAGGGGCATCGATGGAACCATCAACGTGAGAAAGGAGATTTTGATAAGTGAGGATGAGGAGCATTTGGTTTTTCCATAGGAGGTAATTGGTAGCATTGAGTTTGATAGTGATCATATGCATGAGGGTTTTGAGGGGAATAGATTGATCAGTGGAAGAGGAAGCCATGGTGGAGGGAAGGGAGAGAACCGAGAGGTTGGAGAAAGAGGGAGGGGAGAAGAAGTGAAAATGTGGTGGGAAGAAGAAGAGGAGAGGTTGGGATCTTTTATGCTCTTGATACCATAATAGAGTTGTAACCCTCAAGTAAATGCAACTCTCTATGTCTCCACAATGTGTGGAGAGATCAATATATAGATAGAGAATTTACATAAAGATACAAGGAAAATACATAAATGACAAATATAAGTAAACTTAATAAGGTGATGTACTAATATACACCATCAACTTGTGTTTCTATTGATCACATCAATCATAGTCGTTAAAAAGCATATTGAAATTTACGTTTTTGTCTTTGTTGCAGAATGCAATGTCTGTCGTTTTATACTTTATTTATTCTTTTTTTTATTCTTAGACTACATATACAAGAACCCTGACAGGCATAAGTCGTGCCGATGTTTACAAGTAGTGTGTTAAAAATGGTTAACGTAACTCACTAACGATTAATTAAAAAGATGCTTAAAAGACATGCATGAGTTAGATGTTTGATGTCTTCAACGACCGCAGTCTTTATAGTCAAGGGAACGTATACGTCTCATGCTAGTTGGAGTCGGTTTTCGCAAAAGATAACGTGAATAAAAATTCCAAAAATGGAAAATAATTAGTTTTTTCTTCTAGCAATACATTTGTGTGACCTAAAATGAGTCTTTTTTCAAAGTTTTTTTTTTTCAAAAAATGAACGGATTTATATTCATTGTTTTTAATATAATACAAAATATCATTTAAACATACGAGAGAGACCTAATTATTGATAGTGTCCTTCTCATTTGTCTCAATCAAACTTTTTTTTTATTTTACATGAAAATGCCGAGATTTTAATTTAGCTAAGAACGAAATTTAGAAATATATCGCTTGATGCATAATTTGTAAAAGATTATTATAATATGATTAATGGTATGCACCCCGTTGGTTATTTTAATAGGTTAATTTGAGTTAAAATTTAAAAATATAAATATATTTAGGGTCTAAATAATGACAGATAAAAAAAATCAATTTTATACATATGAGCTAACCGTCGAATCCGGTTTGGCTCCAAACCGCATCACGAACACGGCTCATGTCTCGGCCCTTAAGGGTCCGACCCACGCCCACGAAAACCGACTTGCCAGGCGATCTATGGCTTCGCGCCAAGTACTCATGGGGTGGGACCATACCCGAGTCGTGATCATCAGCCCCATCATCCGAGTCATGCATCGACTCAACCGAGTCAACTCGGTAAATTTTTGACCAATCCGGTACATTCACGGGTGCCGAGGTGGCAATATGACGCTCACGTGGAGATGCCACGCTGTCACCGCCGTTACGGACCTGGTGAACGATCCTCTTCGACGACGCCACCATCTTCTGATCATCAAACGCCACCGACAACCCGCCGGATGACGCCGAAGATAGACCGCCGGCAAGACGGCGACTCATTGGAGCACCGCCCACGGTGGCGCGTGAGTTCCAATCGCTAGTGATTGAACGTCGATCGCCACCACTGTTGGCACTGTTGACCATGTCATCAACCATAGACCAAACGTCATCTTCTCCGAGCTCCACACCGTTGTCCTCCGTGTGGTGGTGGTCGCCGCCGTAGCCGTAGCTACCCAAGAACCGTTCGCTCCGGCTGATTGTAAATCTCCGACCTTTGGCCATTGATAATAATAATAATAATAATAAATAGCAGCTCCGGTGATCGGAATCTTGATTTTCCGGCGACCCAAGTGTAATGAAACAGTATGGTGATCATATGGAGTGATATTTATAAGGTTGGAATGAAGAAGGAAAACCCACATCAGATTGCATGTGAATTTGGAGTGAATTTTAAGTGAATTTGATTTTGAATATATAATGGTGAATGGGGCCCCTCAAGGAACATAATTGAAAACTGAAATACTAGAAGACGAGGATTGTGTCCATTGTAAAGGTTTGAAAGGGACATAACGGTAATTTAATGTCTACGACTCTTAGTTGGACACACGTACGGGAGAAAATATTTAATGGGTGATATCAATGTTCTCAGAACCGGATCGGACGTCGAACCGGACGGCTTACTGGTTTGGTGGTCGGACCGGTCGGACCGGTCGGACCGGATGGACCGGATTTAACTATATTTTAATTATATTTATATATGTAATTAAATATAAGTAATTTATATATGATTTATACATATATTTTATAGTTATATATAAAACTGAACTATATTTGTATATACAAAGTACTAATTTATGGTTTAACACCCCGTTTTTACCCACTAAAATAAAAAAAAAAAAAAAAAAAAAAATCAAATTCCGGTCGGACCCGAACCGGTTGGCCGGTCCAACCGCCGACTCGGTTCGAACGGCCGGTTCAACGCTCCAAAAACGAACCACCCTCGACCGGACCGGACAGGCCTCCGAATCCGGTCGAACCGGTCGGAACGGCCGGTCCGATCCGGTCCTAACAACATTGGGTGATATTATTTAATCGGAAATTTTAGGCGCACCGTCTTTTCCTGGAGAAAACCGACCCAAGCGGTCACGGTTAGGTCTCCACGTGACCGTTTGGTCAGGTGTGAGACCTAACTGTCACGGTTTGCTCTAACCGTGACAGTTATGTCTATGGATCCGTAGTCAATGATTGGGTATGTAATTATGGGGAATTGATTGTGCGCAGGGGGCTATATGTCACGGTTTGGCCAAAACGTGACATGTTGCTTTTATTTTTTTATTTTTTTAAGCATTAAACATTGTTTTTTATTTTAATTTTATCACTGTAAACTTGAGAATGAAAAAGCGGGAAACACCATTCGATTGGAGTTTGATTTCGTGTATCTTCCGATTGATTTCAAGTTGGTATCTATCTGAATAATATTATTATTAATTTTATGGTGTAAATACTATCATGAGAAGGAAGGGGCTTGGTGATCCGGAGGCGGGATTTGGGGATTCTAGGACCGGCGGGCATAGGGGTTAGCGAGGGTGGGTAGATTTTGGGAGGCGATGGCTGGAGACGGATGTTGTAGGTGGAGAGATGGGCGTTGTAGGGGTAGGTTTGTGGTGGCAGATAGACGTAGAAACGCCTGCTGGCGGGGAGTCTCAGGTAAGGGGGAGCGTTGGGATCCAAGGACGACGTTTGCTTCGCCATTCGAATCTAAACTTGGTTGTGCTTGTGCTTCTGGAGGAACGAGGAAGAGGTTTGTACAAATAATATTTGAGGAGTTCAGACTTGAGAGAGTGTATGTATGTATGTATGTATGTATATGTTATATGTACATGTATGTGTTTGTAATGATGGAATATGTCACGATTTGGCCAAACCGTGACATATTGCGTTTGTGAACTTTACAACATCTGAAGCAGCTTGGAAGTTTCATACGTCGGTTAAAGGAAAACATTGGAATTTGTTTCAAAGCAAAAAGATTGCGGATGTTAGTCGTGCTAGAATCCAGGTACTTTATTACTTTTAGTTTTATTAACGTACTCACCTTAGTCATTAGCTAGTAGAAGTAGGATGGTTGGGGGGAGAGGTAGGGTTGTGGCACTAGGATCTTGCACCATGGTCCGGTGGTGTGGTCTACCTTTTTCTGACGTCATCATGGTTTATTAGTCTGTACAAATGATGATTGATAATCGATTACTTGTTTCACCATCACATCATTTCTATCTTTTCGTGAATATATAATATAACTATTGTTCTCATGATCTGTATTATTTCGTTAGATATTTGAAGAAGCTAAGAAATTATGCTATGAAACTGGTGTGAAAGTTGCTGTTGCATATGGTGGTGCACCGATTTATCCTCAGGTTTATATACTTTTAAAATCATTAACAAACACTATTTTATGGTTTTAATCATTAACAAACGTGCGATTCAGTTCATCTTTTTTTCTAATCTGCTTAATTAGTCTTTGTAATCTGTTATCTTTAATTTTGATTCAGAACGCGTTGACTTTAATCTTTGTGGAGACAAAACGCAGCGCAAATTCTTTGAAAAACTGGTTATGCAGGGTCGGTTTCCCTGCTGCTGTAATTCATGGTCATATTACAAGTAATTTTTGCGTTTAATTATTTTTAAACAAGTCGGTTGTTATTTTATCACATGGTTAACCTAATCGTAAAAATCAGTTGTTATCAAACATATACAATTAACATTATCAACATTGCAAATATAAAACAAACAAACAAAGAAACACAACCAAACAAACACAACCAAATATACAAATCATCATAACTGAAACTGCACATATATATATATATATATATATATATATATATATACAACGAGTTTTTACATACAAAAAGAAATAAAATACAAACAAATATCTATCTAATCCATCATCCCCGGATCGCTGCCCTGACCAGACCCGCCCGCGCCAGATGGGCCAGCACCGTCATGGTCTAACCGCCTCGGTGGCTGTGACAACAACGGCGTACCCAAGGCGGTATAGTCCGTGACCATGTGCTGGATGACACAGTCCATCATATCATGCAGCCTCGCGGTCGTATCCTCCAGCCTCGCGGTCGTATCCTCCAGCCTCGCGACCCTGTCTCGTGTGTCCTGAATCATATCAAGAACATGAGCAGGCAATCGCACGGCGTGGTACACGCGCTGGGGATGTTGGGGCGGGTCCTGGTCATGCAGCGGGGGAATGGGCTGATCCTCCCCGCCGCCAAGGGCCTCGTGGGCGTCCTGAAGGTGGACCTCAGCCCCCACCAGCTCGGGTGGGTCCACCAACGGCTCGGGCACCCATGGCACGAGCTCCTGGTATCTGGTGAGCAGGTGCCACGTGCCGTCGGGGAACCTCCGAACTATCCTCATCCCAGTGGCGGTGCTCCGGCCGGCGACGCGCACAGGAGTCGGAGGTAGCGGGAGCTTGGACATGGCCTGTGCGTACCCCAAGCCCCGAGCGATCCGGGAAACGATGTTCCCGCCCACTAACGCCCCTCGCGACTGCCGATGATAATAACTAGCAAAATAATCAGCGAGGGCATGCGCGAGGGGGCAGTGTCAGTGTGTGAGTACACACCGAAGAAAAAAAAAGGTCGGCGGCGTTGACCCTGTCGGTCCCCGCCCCACGACCAGCGACGGACGTGGCGATGAGTCGGTGAACGTATCTATACAGAGGGTCTCGTATATGAGAGGACCTCGTATCACCGCCGTATGGTCCGTCGCCTATCGCAGGCCACCAGACCTGATAGGAGTCGTCTGGCCCCGGATCAAGGCGGTGGTGTACATCGGCTGTCGGGTCTCCTCCTCTGTGTAGAGGCCGCTGACGACAGCGAACCGCCTAAGTGACATGCGGTGGAGGACCCCGAACAACCGGAAAGCAACCTCCACGGACGCACGACCGTCCGCTATGTCGTCCTCGTCCAGCTCTGCAAGTCCCTGGTCACGTGGACGGAACGTGAATGTGCAGTAGAACTCCACGGTGAGCTCTCGATGGGCATCGTCAGTCATCCGGAACAGCTGCTCCCACGGGCCGTCCTCACCGATGATCTCCAAAAACCGGCCGCGCTCTCCAACGAGCTGTAAGAAGTCATCCGACAGGACGGTCCCCGGTGCTGGCACACGTGCTCTCAGGGTCCTGAACCGCTCGTACGGTGTAGTCCCCTGCTCGAACTACAGCGTCGGGCAGTCATCAATGCCGGGGATAAAAGCATCATCGGCATCCATATCTGCGAAAAAAACGTATTTATCATTATTTACAATGTTTATAAAATTAATGGTTGACGGTTATTATTATTATTATTATTATTATTATACTATTATTATTATTATTATTATTATTATTATATTATTATTATTATTACTATTATTATTCTATTCTATTTAATCCCTTTTGTCGGTGGGCACAGTGCCGGACAAAAGGGATCCTTCTCCTTCTGCTTCGGTGTCTCCTTAATTGGGGCTTTGTTCCCATCGTGTTTCTTGAACCTGGAGGGTGTGGTGCTTTTCTTGGTGGTGGTGGTGGTGGCGGAGGCGGTGGAGATCTCGCCAGAGATGGCGGTGGCAGAAGGGACGGCGGTGGTGGTGGCGGCGACGGTGGCGGAAGTGGCGGTGGAGGCGGCGGTGGTGGCGGAGGATGCTGTTGTGAATCAGCAGAGAGAGAAAACACAAGAATTGATGATAAAACGAAGATGCAAAAAGGGGATTTCATGGCTTACATGAACGAAATCAAGAACAAAGATCAACGAAACTGAAAATCAACATCTGGGACCCTTTACCTAATCCTCTATCTCCGTCTCCACACATAAAAGCCCTAATTCAACACACCCATCGGTCAATTAAATTCTATATATCGAAGCTTCTTTAATCGATAGCTGATCTGAAGGTGTTGATGCGGTTACTATATTCGATTATCAATTATTTCAACGGTTCAACGACCTAGGGTTTCTGATTATTTGGAAATTGGGGAAGGGGATCGGGAATTGGCTGCTGCAATTGATGGTTGAGCTCTCGGGGTGCATAGAGCAAGCTTTGATGGATTGTTATGATGGAAGAAGGAGATTATGTATGGGCAGTGGGAAGGTGAGCTGCTGTGGTTCCACCGGTGGCACATGTGGCTGGTCCCATCTTCCTCCAGGCCGTCTGTAGCTGCTCCCTCCAGTTCATTCGTATTCATTGATACAAACTCTTTCTCAAAAGTATATATATTGTTCTGTTTCAGTGTATTGATTTACGTACGTGATTGTATGTGTATCTGTTTGAGGGTTCTTGTAAGTTAGCAGACTGTTTGAATAGTATTGTTATTTTGATTTGGTTTGAACGGCAGTGCGTAGTTAGAGTTCGGGTTATATGCATCAATCTGAAATTGATACAGATTTACCGGGTAGGTGAATACATAACATGGGATTGTGTTTTTAGTTTTGTGGTTATTTTTGAACTTTATTAACTCTTTGATTCATCCACTGCTGCAGTTGCACATTTTGTGGCTGCTCGCTGTATGCTTTTCAGTGGTGGTTTTATATGATTATTGAATTTGCTAAGCTGGGTGAATCATATTTCAGTTTCCTCCGAACTTTGTCCGACAGCTCAGCAATAAGGCTCGGAGGAACTGCAGCAACATCGGTGTTACGCAGATTGTTGCAGCTTCATGGTCTAACAACCAGCCGCCCTCGGCGGCTGCGGCGGAATGCGTTGGTGGGGTTTGTGTCGTTTGGGACGCAGGTGCAGGTGCATGAGCTGGGGTGTGTGGATATGGCGAAGGTGTATGTGTTCCGGGGGTCGAAGGAGGTGAGTAAAGATCAGGTTTTGGAGCAGTTGGGTTTGGGGGGTGCGGGTGTGGGTGGGGGTGGAGGAGGCAAGGGTTTCAGAAAGGGGTGGTGAATCCGGGTGTTTCGAGATTCTTTTTGCCTGCTTCCGAAGGGGCGTACATCATTCATTCGGTGAGTTATGTCGAATTAAATGATTTTGTTGTTGTAAATTACTAAGTACTAACTTGAGTGTTGGAGTGCAGCTTTTGGAGGAGTTAGGTACGGATCAGTGGCCGGTTGGGCCGGGGAATCGGTCTTTGAGGTGCACTGGCATGGCGTTGAGTGTTGCAGCGGGGTTGTTAGGGGCGTGTATGCCTGGTACGGGTGCTCGAATTGTGGCATTGGTTGGTGGTCCTTGCACTGAAGGCCCTGGTTCCGTAAGTTCTGTGAGATTTCGTTGATCATGTAAGCAGACTGCATATATGGTTTACTATGTTCTAGTGGAATTATCTTTGTATCTATAGATCATTATATTTACGTAATATGTCTCAGTGGGGTTATACAAAGAGTCTTGCTATCCAAGTTTTTGAGTGAAAGTAATTGTAGGATGTTCTGTTTATTTAGAATTGTAATAATCAGATTTGGAGAAGCATGTAAGAAGTTGCTGGAAGAAAAATGATAACTAAAATAAATGTGAAATCATCTTTCTATATCTGGATTTAATCATCCGATTTTTTGATGCTGACGTTGAATAATCAAATTGCAATAAATAGTTTCGAAATGCACCTCCAAACAACCAATGATGCAACCTGATGTTCCTCATTTTTGTGTTAGTGTTTATCGCTGTTGTTTTCTTTGATGTTTCATGGAATACTTGATATATGAACTTTCAGTTTGATGAAGTCCTTGCTGAGTTCGCGTCACAAAAGCGTGTTTATGAAGTTGTAGCAAAGCCTGTTGTGGAGGTTTATAACTTTATTTAACTCGTAAGTTAACAAAGAATGTGATTATTTGATAATGCGGTTATGAGTTATCTGTTTTATGTTTTGCAGAATGTTCTAGATGGATGTAATGGTACCGTTATGGCATATGGACAAACTGGTACTGGGAAAACTTACATGCTCGGAAAACTTGGCGATGAAGATACTTCTGCACGAGGAATAATGGTTTGTGCAGTGGAAGATATATTAGTTGAAACAGATTCTATCTTCTCGTAGTCATGCCATTTTGATGGTGAGGTCCCGTATTAATATTTTGTCAGTTCACA
>CM044002.1:49962713-49972713 GCA_024085815.1 Flaveria linearis | reverse complement strand
GTTACCATCAGGCCACACATCTTTTATAGTCGAAACGTACCGGTGAATCCATTGGGGCAGCTGATCCTTAAACCTCATAACTTTTATCACGTCCTTTGGTTTCAATATTAAAGGAAACCCTAGGGCAGCTCCCGTAATTGGTACATTGAAGCAGCCTTTGCCTTATTAGAACGGTCATTGGGCATTTTAAACTGAGGGGTATATGAGCTATGCCTCGCCGGGTCAGGCATAGTTTGTTTCGAGGAAGTATAGGAGCTATGTCTAGCAGCCTCATACTGTGATGTATTGGAGTCCGCTCTTCTTTGTTACTCCTTAATATTTGGACGATCACGTCGGTCATGACGCACCTCAGGTTCTTTAAGTTTTGACTTACTCTTAAACAAAGAGTCAAATACTTTGTTAAACAATTTTTTCTTTACTTGAGGATTGGGAGACGACATAACCTTTTGTTTCAAGTCATCAAATTCACATCGTAGTCGGGTTCAAGCGGCGCCACGTACGCTGGCTCGAAATCAAGCTTCCTCCAGTGTGGATCTACCGCATCGAGTGGAATACTTGTGACTGGATTTAAAGGTTAAATTATTAGTGAAAAATATGCAATCGTGTGACAACAATAAAAAAATGTATTAAGAAAAATATAACCTTCTCAGACGTGTGTCTCCAAACGACAAGCACATGGCAAGCCCATGGACGTGAACAACTGGTGTCCACATGAACCCCCAGACTCCGGAATCATTTCCATTTTCGTCAACTCTGATTCAAGGAGGCTAAGGTAAAAAGTTGATACTTTATAATGTAATCTTGAAAACAATGACAGGCGATGGTCTTTTTTAATTTTCACACGGGACACCTCGAATGTTTTATAAATTTCAATCTCCTGGCCACGTACGAGGTCACAAACATATCCGACAAGCGTGTGCAACGTATTGTTGGTCCCTGTGAGGTAACTCTTGAAGTTGGCATGTTGGCCCTCAACCCGATTAGTTGTAAATTCACCAAAGTTAAGGCGGTCGTACATCCAACAAGTAACAATTTTCTCTTTGTATGGCACCAACCAATTATTCAAAATATATTCCCATACCTCTGAAAGAAAATAACAAATTTTAGAAAATGAACAAATAAATTGTTAGAGTAAAAATAAATATGAAATTCTTACCACTTTTACCATCTTCATTTAACTTTTCTTCCATCTTCCTACAATTGTAATCGTACATTGCCTCTGTGGGAGACGAACACAAGGTCTTCCACCAGTATGAAAAATCCTTCCACATGTCGGTTTTGAAAAGGATATTCCACCATCTTTTGATATTCTCCCAAACGTGCCACCTGCATAGGTTTTTAGTAGCACTCGGGAACACTGTGTCACACGCACTCATCAGGGCCAGGTCCCTGTCTGTGACAATAACGCGGGGCTCCACACACCCATCGAGCATATCTCTGATCTGCTCCAGTACCCATGTGAAGTTGTCTTGCCGTTCCCTCGATATAAATGCATGCGCGATACAAAACGACTTCGACGTCGACGTAACGCCAATAACCTGAACAAACGGAATGTTGTACATGTTGGTCTTGTACGTTGTGTCTATCAACATCACGTGCGGGAATGCGCACCACATTTTATACGAAGTAGGATGACAAAAGAAAACATCTTCCACGGCCTTAGTAGTTGCATTCGTTCGTGTTTCATACACGAACTCTTTAGATTGTAACAGGTTTTCAAGTTCCTGCATTGGTGTGATGCCTTCTCTCCCCTCAGCCCTAAACTTTGACGTCAGATTGTATATGTCTTGAACAACAAAGACGCTGTGGGGAAACTGCTCCCTTACGGCTGAATGGATATGTCGTGGCCGCACGTGCTGCCTGTGTAATTTCTCGACAAGATCAATTTCTTCGACGGTCATCTTCCTAAGATGCGCGTGGCCCTCCTCGTACACAACAGGATCGTGGTTGTGCGTCTCGTTTCTCACCTCTAACATCCAACTGTCACTCTTTCCTATGTACTTTCCTACGAGTTTAAAGGGACATCCTTTCTTTATGCTCCCAGTACGTCTACTTGTGCCAGTGAATTTAGGTTCACCACTACGATTGCATATTAGTTCCACATCCTTTTTTCGTGACCTACCCACCACAATGACGCACCCATGCTCGCGTCCTCTTGTTTTAGCCCACTTCTCCAAGTCCTCACGAGAATCAAAATACTGAAAAAATGATAAAGCTAGACATAAAAAACAATATATAAAACAAATAAAAAATAAAATAAACAAAAGAATAAAAACTCTTCGTACTTGATTGGTTTTATAAGAAACCGTAGCCTTTCTTATCCGATCCTCATCCTCATCATGCTCCGCGGTGTCCCCATGGTTTTCTTTGAGGTGAACCGAACCGTCACTCTCATCTGTGTCATTCCCATTAAAAGTATCCGACACATGTGTAATTTCTAGTTCTGACTGGTACGGGGGATGTCCGTAATCCAGCTCTGTTTACGAGTGGTACGTGTTCGGGGCATGCCCGTAAGAATTGAAAGGGGGATATCTGTACCCTTCACCGTAACCTGTCGGTCCAAATAAAGAGTTGTACGCCTCTTGAGCAAATGTGTTCGACGGGTTGGTTTCCTCCTCCCCCCACGGCGGGTGACTCCTGTATACGTAATATTCCTAAAAAAGATAATGGTTAGATATTTCAAATAATAAGTTATAATAAAACATATACTAGTTCAACCTGGTTCGAATCTTCGATATGCGGCACCTCATTCAAATCTGAAAGCTTCGGCTTTTGACAATTATCTCCCGAACCCGACATTGTTTTCGAATTAACGCGTTTTTGTAATGATGAAGGCCGAAAAATCTCGAGTGTTGGATAAATAAAAGCTCAAAATCCAAGGTCGATTAAAAACTGAAAATTTGGATTATGAAATTACGAAACGGAAGTTTGGAAATGGGTATGCCGATTGTTCGAAGCTGGAAGGTATTTAAGGTGAAATTCTGGGGCACAAACCGTCACGGTTTGGCCTCCACGTGACGGTTTGTGCCGGGAATCCCGGCCTTTTGTCAAAATCACGTCTACGTCGTACCTTAAACTGATACCTTGTACCCTAGAGGTCACGGTTTGGCCTTCACGTGACGGTTTGGTGACCGCTTTTCAACTTTAACAGCCCATTTTGTCATTTTGTCGTTTTGTTGTCACGAGGTCACGGGAGTACCACCCTAAACCGTGACAGCAAGACCATGCGGTCACGGGGACAAACACCTCAAACCGTGACAGCAAGCCCATGCGGTCACGGTTAGGTGCCAAAATGTGACCGTAAGGCCTAACCGTGACCGTTTGAACCGGCCCACCCCAAAAACCCATGCGGTGTCCCCATTAGGACCCTATTTAATGGGTGATATTATTTAATGGGTGATATTATTTAATGTGTGATATTATTTTATAAAGTGTATTTTTGTTACAAAGTGTGAGAATACACAATGAGGCTAAAAAAGTCACAAAAAAATTTATTTCTCACAATTTAAATCGAATTTAAAAAAAAAACACTTCGGAGCTTTTGTTCATCTCGTTGTCCTCTTTCAAAAAAAAATAAAAAAAAAATAATTTTTTTTTCATTGTGTCATTATATGACACAACGACGTTATTGTGTCTTTTATATTGACACAATGACGTCATTGTGTATTTCATAATGACACAAGGAAGTTATTGTGTATTTTATAAATGACACAATAAAAAAACGTTAATTTTTTTATTTTTTTTATTTTTTCGTTTATTTTTTTCTTATTTAAGACGACTAGGGGAACAAAAACTCCGAATTACTTTTCTGAAATTCGATTTTGATTGTGAGATATAATTTTTTTTATATTTTTTTAACTAATTGTTTCTTTTTTAACTCATTGTGTCTTCTCACACTTTGTAGCAAAAATACACTTTGTATTTGAATTTTTTTCATATTTAATTTGCCATCTTAGGTATAATGGTTGTGTGAGTTTGTCGTTTATAAAAGTTGAATTTGTTAACTATAGTTAAGAGGGAATAGCGGGTGCAATGTATAAGGTTTATGGATTACTTGTTCCGTTGTTGATTGGTATTTAATGAAATTCACGATATTATGGTATTGGTTTAGTGTAGGGTTGTTTACGAGCCGAGCCGATCCGAGCGAAGGTATGCTCGAACTCGCTCGAATTTAAAATCGAGCCGCTCGGATCGGATCGAATTTATAAAATCGAGCGGAAAAATCATGCTTCTGCTTAGATCGAATTTAACCGAGCAACTCGGTTTTGCTCTGTTTCGCTCGGATTTATAACAAATTTAGCATAACAAAATAATACCGGCTCCGTTTAGCTCGGTTTTTCATTCGTTCAAGAATTTCAAGTTCCAATAACAAAACTAACAAGTTAACAAAAAACCATACGAAATAAAAAGTTACACAAAATACAAATTCAAAAATATTAAATTCTAAGTCAAACTTAAAATTCTTAGAAGACAATTTGTCTAATCTTCAAAAAGTCCATCAATGATGATTTTCACGACCATTTCCATGTCCACCACCTAAAAAAGCCAATAGCAACGTTTAATTAAAAAATTTAGAATAAGCATAATAGTATATATTGTAGGCTTCAATATTATTGACAATGTACATACAAAGGTTTTATAGAAATATATACCTTTCATATCTATTAGTTGTTATCACACTCATCTGGAATCAAGACATCAATCTCTAATTTTTCTTCTTCTTTTGCATATTTCTAGATATTAAAAGATAATATTAGAAGCGGTCCGGCGGCTGTGGCCTGTGAAGACTGAAGTGTGAATTGAAGTAGGGATGTTGATTGTGGAGCACTGGAGCGTGAATCTGTTATATGTAGTTGGTTGTGGTTAATTAAGGGAATGGGCTTTTGAATTAGGTAATGGATTTTTAAATTAAGAATTAAGACAAAATGTAAATTTAACCAATTTAAATTTAAATATTATATATATATATATGTATGTGTGTGTGTGTATATATATATGTGTATATATATATATATGTATGTGTGTGTGTGTGTATATATATATATATTCGAAAAACCGAGCGAGCGGACCTTTGCTCGTGCTCTGCTCGTTTACAAACCGGTCCGAGCCGTTCTGCTCGTTTACAACCGAGCAGAATTCAAGCGAGCATTTTCCGAGCATTTTCCGATCGATCGTCGAGCAATCCTCGAGCGTCGAGCAGTTTGGACAGCCCTAGTTTAGTAAGACGTGTGCGAAAAAATCTTAAAAAGTCCCAAATGTTTAGTAGATTGAAATGCAGGTATGAACAACACGTTCTATCCAACAACTTTATTAAGGTATTGAGTTGATTTGAAGGAGCTCATGCCAAGCTTCATCTGCTTAGATCTTTAGTTAATTATATAATTCGCTGTAGTGTCATTTTTATTTAAGTTGTCCTTGAACTTGATTTGGACTTGAGAATCTAATGGGATCATGTTGGACATGGGAACGTTTGTAAGTTTTATAAATCTTCTTTTTACATTTATTATCTAGAATATAAAGAAAGAGTGCCAACCCTGATCAATTAACCTATAAAATCCTTCAAGTTATATCTGATTCAATCCAGGTATTGTGGACATTACGTCTATCCCTAATTATTTCAAAACTTTTAGCTATCTATATTCATTCATATCGATTTATTTTTAGATAGAAAAATAAATACCATTTTGACTCTCTTATTATCTATTAAAGAAAATCTTATAGATCTAGCAATGATGGAATTTCAATTCTATGAATCTTTGACTAAAATCTATGAGATAGGTTTTTTTTTTGAAGGGTGTGGTTCAGCGGGAAATCCTTTACCTCCTCAACCGCGAGACCCCAGTTCGACCCCCACAGCCGGTCCATTTCAACCATCAAGGGGATTTTTCACTGTGAGACGTGGGCCGTGACCCACAGCCGAAGCTGGGACCCCTACCTCCGGGCGGGAACCCTACATATTATGGGTAAACCCTCCCCCCCTCAGGATAGAACCCGCGACCTTACGGTCACTTGTCCTTATCCCTCATCGAGGTGGCCACCAGGGCAAGCCGTGATGGTTATCTGTGAGATAGGTAAAATAAGATTTGATGCTAAACCGGTCATAAAGATGCAATTGAAAACGATTCCAATTAACTCTCAAATCAACTAGCCAAATTTGTTATAGATGGTTTGGTCAGTTCAGTCAATCCGTACAACTTTACAGATCTATTTTATCATTACATAATATGAAAAATGCAACTCATATCACTATTTAATGAATAGTAATACAGTGCTTCCCCTTCTTCTTCAAGGGCTCTCCACTGCCATCCATCTTCACTGCCCATCTTTGGTCTTTCATCCTTCACGTCACCGGCGATCACCACCACCACCACCACCACATCCATCTCCACCACCGTAACATCTACAATGGAATCCCTCTCCTCCGTCTCCACCTCCATCGTCTTCCTCCCCAAACCCCCTTCCACCACCACCATAACCACCGCAGCCGATCGCTGGCGGTGTACGTCGGAGCCGAACGCCCTCCTGCACACCGCCGCCCTCATCTATCGCCCTCCCCCCATCACTTCCAACACCATCGGCCTCACTGCTCACCATCAGACATCACTGCTCCACCTCCTGCCACCTCCGCTCCTGCTGCCCGCCCCCCCTTACGAACCCTAAAACCCAAATTAGGGGTGGTGGATTTGTTGGTGGAGGCGGAGGTCGACACAGTTTATATGGAAATGGGGAAGGTATGTTTTTCTTTTTCTTTGATTCAATCAGAGTGATAGAAATCATAGATTAGTAGAATTCATCTTTAATAGATTCCTGTGAAACAATTGGATTACAGATTAGTATAGGATTTGTAGTTTGTCTTTACTCTATTGATGAAACGGGATCAAAGTTGTGGTAATATGATAACAAAATTGCTTGTAGTATGATGAATGCATTAAGGATTGTGATAAAGCTGTTGAGAGAGGAAGAGAGCTCCGATCGGATTATAAAATAGTTGCCAGGGCTTTGACAAGAAAAGGAACTGCTTTGGTTAAGTTAGCCAAGACTTCTAAAGATTACGAGACTGCAATCGAGACGTTTCAAAAGGCTCTTACAGAGCATCGCAACCCGGACACGTTGAAGAAGCTGAACGATGCAGAGAGAGCAAAGAAAGAGTTGGAGCAGCAGGAGTATTATGACCCTAAACTTGCAGATAAAGAACGCGAGAAAGGGAATGAGTGCTTCAAAGAGCAGAAGTACCCAGAGGCTATCAAGCATTACACGGAGTCTTTGAGAAGAAACCCGAAAGATGTGAGGTTAACTAACTGTCTTCTTCTTCTTCCACTTACCTTTGATTATACAGTTAACAAATACGTATGAATTGATGGTAATGTGCGTGAATGAACCTGTTTGCAGGCATACAGCAACGGAGCTGCTTGCTACACGAAGCTTGGTGCAATGCCAGAAGGGCTGAAGGATGCAGAGAAGTGCATAGAGCTTGATCCAAAGTTCACAAAGGGATACACAAGAAAAGGTGCAATACAGTTCTTCATGAAAGAGTATGATAAAGCTTTAGAGACCTTCCAAGAAGGACTCAAACACGATCCCCAAAATCAGGAATTACTAGACGGGGTTAGAAGTTACAACCAATCCCTAATTGTTATGTTTATGTGAATTTTGATTTAAGCTAATAATAACATGAACGTTACTCGACTTTTGCAGCTGTGTTCAGTAAATTAATCGGGCCAGCCGTGATGATTTGACACCTGAGGAATTGAGTGTTATTCTGTTGATGCAGGCTAAGGCTATGCAGGATCCTGAGATTCAGGGGACTCTTACTGATCCTGTGATGGCACAGGTATTGAAGGATTACAAGAGAACCCAGTGGCAGCACAGGATCACATGAAGAATCCATTGGTGATGAACAAAATCCAGAAACTCATAAGCGCTGGGATTGTGCAGATGAAGTAGAGGTTTATTTTCTCACCATTATTTGCAATGAATTTACTCTTGTAGCTGTGAATTTCTATTTTGTCTGTGGTTTTGAACCTCATTACTGATGAAAAGTTTATCATGTCTGTTTTGCAATTTGTAAGCTATAGTATTCTTAATAATGAACCATGTTTACCAGTGTAGAAACGAATAACAGCTATATCTCATGAGTCTAAAAATCTGCACGAGAGGCACTGGGGCTATACGGTCCCCGTGTTTTTTTTCGTAAAAACACCTCTAATTAGTTTCCATATTTAGTAAACAAAACATGTTACTGTACATGTAACAACTAGAACGTATATATGAATTTATCAATCAGGACATACCATATGGACAGTAAGAGGTCTAAAGATTTAATATATTGATACCAAATTCTAAAGAATAGCAATGTCAAATTGTAACAGTAAACAATACCAAATTCTATTGTATATACCAAGTTAATATTATTAAACTGGAAGAGGACATTAAGAGTTGTATGAAAGCAGGGGCATGAACAGTAAGCTAAAAGGCTGTTTAGTAGCCTTTTAATAGTCATTAAAAGACTACTTTTAGTGGTTCATATTCTCTTAATGATTAAAAAGTAACATTAATGTTGAATGATTAAAAGGTAATCTCTTAAGCTTACCTTTTAACCATTAAAAAGTTATAAACAACCAAGTGGTAGCCTCTTAATTACTGTTAAAAGACTACCAAACAGCCTTTTAAGTTTGGTTAGTTAGGTACCGGTTGCATTGGCTTGGCAACTATTTTCAATGTGCAGCCACAACCTGCCATTAGTTCTGAGCCACACGTTGAACATTCCAATTTTATACACCGTTTTGCGGCGTTCCCAAGACGCGCAACGCGCGTCTGGGTAATAACACTAGTTACATTGATTCATTAATATTTTTGTAATGAGATTGCTCACAGAAGCGAATGTCTTATTGATCCACTAATCCACCAGTTTGACCGATTTTGGAAACCGAACGATGTCCAAAATAATTTTTACAACTAAGCATATACATGTATAACTAATCTAAAATAAAATATCATGAAACTATTTTATTTTCTATGTGGATTTGCAATTTAAAAAGTTGAATTGTTTAATAAATAAAATATGTAGTGGAAAATGAGCTAGTAAATAAGAATAGAGTAAATTACCGTTTGCATCCCTGAGGTTTAATCATTTTAATCGTTTGCATCCCTACAGTTTAAAAATCCCCATATACCCCCTAACGTTTTATTTTTGTTCTCATTTGCATCCAAATGACTAACGACGTTAAATAATTCAGTTAATTTTTATAAAATGACAAAATTACCCTCGACTTGAACAAGCCCAGTAAATCCCCAAATCATCATCTTCTTCAATCCTCTTCACCTCATTCAATCATCTTCCCCAATCATCTCCCCATCGTGATTCAAATCCCAAATCGCAATTCCTCCAGCGGAATATTCATCTCACATCTCACGGCCTCCGATTCTTGAGAGATGGATTCCGGCAGGATCCGACCCGTTCATCACCCTCCCGTACACCCATGAAGATCAATTCATCAGTACACCAAATCACCCACCCTTAAGAGAACGAATCTTCCACTTGTCGTTGGATTCACTCTCTAAACTCAAAACAAAAGTGAACTCTGAATGCAATACATCAAAGATCTCCACTTTACAGTCAATCTCCGCCGTCGTGTGGCGGTGCGTACACGCGCCCGGCGGCTTCCGGCGGATCAAGAAACCAGTTGCAGAATGGCAGTGAACTGCCATAGCAAACTATCCCACCAATACCTGAAAACTACTTGGGTAATGTTAAAATCACTCGGGTTAATTTAACTTTGCTTTAACTTAACGTTTATTGTATAAACTTTCAGGTAGTTTGATTAAGATGTTGAGCGCAACAACAACGGCCGGGGAGTTGCTTGAGCATGGTGTCGGGTGGGTGGCAATGCGGTTGAACTAAGCGGTGGCGAGCTACGGGGATAAAGAAATTAGGGGAGCGATGGATTCGTGGTTAAACAAACCATATGTGATAAATATGAATGCGATTTGGGATTTGAAT